>JAODUI010000008.1:734611-746641 GCA_027563995.1 Papilio gigon | reverse complement strand
GGGAAAGGTCTATGTCCAACAGTGGGCAGACAAAGGCTGCTGATGATGATGATGATAGTATAAAATATGGATGGATGAGGACAGTCAAGGTCCAGCCAGTCGTGTTTTTTTAATAGAACGGGTAAAGGAGCTCCACGATCACAAGGGTGATCATGGACGTCCATGGGTTATACTTCATTATATTTCTTTGGTAGAGGCCTATATCCAGCAGAGGGTGACATGTGGCTTATATGATGGTGATCAAATATTTAATTTCATTAAATTATTATATTTAAAACCCTTGTGAAGAGTAAATTAAGGGCACAGCCATTTTAAACTAGTTACTTACACAGCTAATGCTGATATAGGGTCACCGGCCGAGTGCACCCACTCTGCGCAATACGGCTCAAACTGTACCGATATCATGTTTATCATATCTGAAATGAACACATTTGTAGTTTTAAACAATAAAATTCTTAGTGATAGGGGATGGTCTTCACAAGTTTACATCTTGAGCATATTTTACATGAAGACAGGTTGTAGGTCAGTTCAGGGAACACAGTTTGTCGAAACATTTTTATATTACCGGTGATGTCTTTGTTAGGTACCGAAACCTATAAACTATGACGTCATTTCGCTATTTTGGCCAATTCAGGTGAAAGTGGTAACTCATTTGTTCATTTACTACCTTACTTAAAAAAAACCACAATAACCATTAAATCTACTAGTGAAGTATTAAAACTATATAAAATGATGCGAATACTACATAAATCCTAAAAAGTTAATAAATATTTCATTGTTACTTACCAAAATTGATAACATCAAATACTTTAACAGTCTTCTCTGTGGACGTGGTGCAGAGCAGTGTGCCTGTACTGTTCACCGCAACATGGCTGATAGCTGCTAGATGACAGCGGAAGTGTTTGACAAATTCTATACCCTCCTCCTGCATAAATTATTTATTTAATATATATAATAATTAAATTACAATAACAGACAGTTATTTACCCATCAGTGTTTTTCATATTTTCTTTGAGTGATTATGTAAAGGGTAATAGTTATTATAAACTTGTCTCTTTCAAATAATACTACTTGACACTACTCATGGCAGCGGACCACATACTGTTTAAGGCATTAGGGAAGGTCTATGTCCATGTCTATGTACAATGATGAGGACACTACTTATCTAGTGACAATGTATGTTTTTAACATCTACGGTGTACTTGCCTGTTTCTTCCAAAATTTGAGATGTCCATCTTGACTGGCAGTAACAACAAAATCTGTTTTGGTCACCACAACATGTGTAACGACATCTCTATGCATATAACTTTTTTCATATGTTTCTGAAGACGGTAGATTTTCCAGGTATAATGATTCAAATTCTAGAACTAAAAAGATTTCATCATATTATAGAGGCTGCCAAATACAGCAACTTCAAACATAGTATTGGTTGCTGCAGACCACAATGTTAGGCAACTCTCAGATGATGTTGATATTATTTGAAAGAATGTATATCTACTCTAAGTCTAAAAAAGCGATGTTGCTGAAGTTGAAAATTCTAAATAAATATAATACCTTTTCGTTTTTTCGGTTTTGGTGTAATAGCTTCTGAAGGTATTGGACCAATCCATTCTTCGGCATCAACTGGCCCTGAGTTATCAGGAGTTACTGGTCGATTTTCGGTAGACATATCAAGAAACTAAACTTATACTGCACTAAACAAGGAATTTATATTTTTCTATATTTGTTTAATTTTCCATCTTTGACTGGATATTTATGTGAAATCGCCACAGTTTAGGTTCACTGCTAATTCAAAATTCAAAAGATAAAACTAACCAAAGTATTATTTATTGTAGGTTGTGCACAGTGGTCCAAACACCACAGTTGTCATGACATGATTGTCAAACAAACTTTAACGACAAACGTCACTTAAAGTGACGTAACAACATTCCATGACGCGACGCTAAACGCCATGAACATGACGGGATTTAAGATTTGGCGATGGCCCGCATAAACCTCGCTGACGCTGGAGCACATGAAGCTGCAAGAATTGACTCGGATTAACTACCTTCAATTCCGAATCATTTTATACATGGTTATTGAGAAGATTCTATAACGTTATTTTAAATAGAATAGTAAACGAACATTGAGAGAAAATACAAAACCGTCACCCTCATTCATTACCTAACAGTTCTGGAACCGCTATTCTTCATTACAGGCTTAAATTGTTAATTAAGCTACAAATATATTTACGGAACATTAGACATTATAAGCACTTTTTAATTTTTTTTGTTAAAAAGTATTTTTTTCTAACTGGCAATCTAAATAGCGGTTCCAGAGTTTTATTTTTTATTGTTTTGTCTATGCTTAAAATGTCTTTTACGAATTTGTAGCGATGGTGGCTGGCTTCCTTGCAAACTTAGCGTCGTAATTTAATAGCTTTTTTCGAAATTAAAATCCAATTATTGGTCGTGTAACGATCCTAGTAATAGTGTTTTAAGTGCTTAAGAAGTTTCATACCTAATTGGTAAGTGTAATTCTCTATAACTATCTCTAAAAACCGCGCTACCGGTGCTTCTACACGTGGTTCGAAAACTATACCGCGTATTTACTTTAACAACGTTTTCAATTCGAAGATTAATCGCGAAGTGTATTAACGTAGTTTAATGAGAATTAACCAATTTAAGTTTTACTCGTACACGAGCTTAGGTTGTTTGATGAACATGGTTAGTTTGACAGTGGTTTTTAATCGTTGTGACACACATACCGAAAGCAAATTATTGTGAAACGTGTTGCTTCGTCGTTAAACAACTGTTTTAAGATGAAAAAAAGATAATAAGAATCTTTTTATTGTACTTCACTTGTAAGATTTTATGTTGGTCGTGGCGTGAAGTCAACGTTTCTTTTTTGTGCACATAGTAGCTATGTACAAATGACGCATCACCACTGTGAACTTCGTGTGGGAAAGTTTAATTTATCATTGTCTTATGTGCTGCAAAATGACTAGTTGTATAAGTGGGAATTAACCAACGAACTACATAACCTGCACAATACTAATTAATGCATTGTGAATGTTTATTTACACTAAATTGATATAGGTGTGAAGAAGGGAAAGTAAGCTACAAATGAATAAATAAATTCTTCTAAACTGTTGCTAATACAATTTTAGGGCCTCCAGTATTTAAAATGATGACAAGAATGGTTTGATTATTTACTATTCTAACTAATATGTTCATTTTGTGGGTGGAGTTGCTGCTGTGTAGGTCCACTGGGAGAATAAAATGTTACATTAACCTATTTTGAAAATAGTCGTTTTATAAGAAAATATGTTTTTTTAATGTCATACACAAGTACATTGATCCTGTGGTAATAATAATAAGCAAGAATTGAATCTAACACCGAGGCAATGAACTTACTATTTTACTAGTCTTTTTGAAATAAATTATGTCTGTTTTGAACAATTACTTGTTATTTTGGTATATATAGTTAAATTGTAAGCGAGGTAACAATGAAGGCTCTCAAATTGATTGCATAATTTAACCAATATCTATAATAGGAAAAAAATTAAGATATATGAGCAAAGTGATAACTCGAGTTATCTGACCTTGAAGGGGCTTGCAGAGACTGCAACAAGGTTATGTATGACAAGAGTTCATTACACCTGCATCAATATATAAACTGGTATAAGACTCAGTACAATCAACCTACTAACCTACAATATGGAACTATGTTTTAGAAAGCAATTGTGCTATGTACAGCATAGCCCTCTTGTTATACTTTCTAAGTTGAATATTGTTGGCATTTAACATTTATACAATATTTTTTCATAGTAAATATGTTTTAAAGTAGAGATGTTCATTGATTTAGAATAAATATTTTGGTAGGGAATATACAATGATGAAACATCAAATTTTATATTTATGTTATAAATAAAAAAACTTTGGTTGAAAATATGACAACATTTATAATAAATCAGGCATATAAAATTGTTTAGCATATTTTTAATTTACACATTGTTTTAGTAAAGTCTAACTTCACGTTGCTATGAACAATACTCCTGTGGCATTATTTTATAAAAAGTACTCAATTAAATAATTGCTATTAATTTTACTGAATTAGAAATTAATATCAAGTGTAGATTATCGTTTGGTCTACACCAACAGTTATGATTATCTATACCTTATATAATCATATTACAATGACATTGTTAAATAATTCTATTCTGATTTTTATGTTATGCACTAATTTTTAAACAAAATGTATTAAGCTTTTCAATGGTATATTATGTTGGTATTGGAATTAATCCAATTATAATTATTAAATATCCAACCAAATTAAGACTGTGATCAGATCACTAATTATACATAACATCTATACTTCTAATTTTCTATTTTATAACATTGCCAATGGTTCATTATATGAATTGAGTGAAGTAAAATTATCAATGTATCACTGTCAATTGGTTTACATTTTCTATAAATTATCCCTATGTGTCCCAATGTTTGTTGAGACACCAACCAATTGGTAACAATCAGACATCACTCGCCGTGATCTTGTTCGTGTGCGTTATCGCAGCCGAGGGTCAAGACGACATCTGCGTAGAATGTAAATACATGTTGCACGTGTGCGTTACGCAAGCGTTTTTGATGCGTTTTACGTTTTCATAGTTAGATAGGTTGCGCGCAACCAACTTCTAATTATGTTTACTCAGATTGTATAGGTCTAGGTAGTAACTGAACGTGGCTAAATGGAAAACGAGATTTTGTAACGTGTTTGAACAGTTGTATAGCTTCAGTTTTCTACTGTTATGTTAAGGAACGTGATTATTCTATTGAATTTTAACGTGACGTAGTTTTTTCCAATAGCCTTCTTACGCACATACCACGTGGTACGATTAACAGATGCTCATTAGTGCTTTAATACATTTTATACATAAATGAACTCTAAGAAAGAACCTATGTTAATATTTAAGAGATATGTTTTTTCCCAGTTTGAAAAAAAATTCTATTGAATCTTTTATAGATTTAGGATGGTAGCTTTATCTTATGGTAATATTGTTCCAGCAATGAGTTCAAGCGTGTGCTACAAGTGCAACAGGACCGGGCACTTCGCCCGCGAGTGCACGCAGGGCGGCGTCACGTCGCGCGACTCCGGCTTCAACCGACAGCGCGAGAAGTGCTTCAAGTGCAACCGCACCGGCCACTTCGCGCGCGACTGCAAGGAGGAGGCCGACCGTTGCTACAGGTTCTACACGCTACCTTCTCCCGATTTACGATTCATTTGCTGTTAATAAGATCGACTTCCTATGTCCGAAGTCTGTCTGCTTATAAGCTTTGCAATCCACACATTAACTTTGATTTTTTAGATACTGCAAATACACTACGGTATAAACTCTCTTAACTTTTTCAAAACATGACATATCTTTAGGATAATCTTAAAAAGCCATCACATTCGACCTTCATGGTACAGTCAGGCCGTAATCCGTCCCTAATAACAAACCTACCGCCGACCACATGAACTTGACCCACCTTAACACCCTAATTGCCTCCCACTCTGTGTCAATAAGTCTCACACGTGCCCTCGGCGCCCTTTCAAACCTGACTGACCTTTTACACGTGACACGACAGCTCATTGCTCTAACTAATGTGTTAATGAAATTGATGGATAATCAGAAATCATTTTTATTTATATAATTAGTTTTTGTTCTCTGTTGAAATTCTTCCTTTTATAAACAAAATGGCTTCTGTGTTGCTATTATTTCTTATTACATCTTACCCTCCATTTTTTTCTCATATCATCAAACAATGTAGTCAGGGCCTTTGTGATGTTCCACTTATAAAAAATCGCCTTGTTCCTTGAAACGTCGAACCTGCTCGTTTTTAAAAATAACCAATTAGGTAAAATTGAGTTGTGCAAATAATGGGATATCAAGGAAAAGCAATTAGTCGTATACCACTTTTTACAGAAACAAAAACTGCGTTCTGTTGGTTATCGTTAAGGCGGCGTCTTTTCAACGCATACAAAATGTTCATACTATTGTAGCTTTTAAGACAGAACGCCTCTAAGTGTTCTGATTGCACATCTCGTCATATTGCCATAATTCAAATAGCTCTGAAATATTTTTAATGGGATATTCTAATTTAGTTTTACAGTGCATCTGTTGTAGATTATATAACGTAAGTTTGTTGTTGTGTCTGCAGATGTAACGGAACGGGGCATATAGCGCGCGAGTGCGCGCAGAGCCCGGACGAGCCATCGTGCTACAACTGCAACAAGACGGGGCACATCGCGCGCAACTGCCCTGAGGGCGGGCGCGACAGCTCCGGCCAGACATGCTACTCGTGCAACAAAGCGGGGCACATCTCGCGTAACTGCCCCGACGGCACCAAGACGTGCTACGTGTGCGGCAAGCCCGGCCACATCTCGCGCGACTGCGACGAGTCGGAGCGCAACTAGCGCGCCGCTCCCGCCGCCGCACTCGGACTCTAAGCAAAGGATCCCGCCACAAAACAATTAAACTTGATAAAATTTCTAATTTATTTTTAAGATGCTAAAAATTTAACGAGATCAAGACAACATAATAATTTCAATTGTTAATTTTGGTAATCTTAAAATTAAATTATAGCGAACCTTTTTAGGCAAAGAGTCCTTGAAGCGAAAGTGCCGTAAAGTGCTCGGATCGTGTTGCCTATGCGACGTCAAGCTAAAGGAGACTCGATTATGGATTTACCTTTGTTTCATTATTAGGCTTATTCTTATTTTAAAATATTGACGGTATTTCTTATGTTAAGGACTTTGATACAGTCAATCTGTTCACCATTAGAATGAGATCGCAGTAAGAATAATGGATGAAACAATGGCTTGTACATTGGTATAAGTAGTACTTAAGTAAAATCCTGTTAAAGTAAAACATCTAAGGCTAAATACTTGTCAACTGAACTACGGCTTTTATCTTGACAGTATGACTTTAGGCCGCGTTATTGCCTTTGATACTGTCTAATGAATACTGAATGATTTATAACATTTATATATGTTACAGTAAAAGCCTGAACTACGGTAAATTTTACGATTTATATGTGTAATTTTTAGGATTTATTTTTATTTTCAATACTTACTATTGCATTGTATTGTGAACACATAGTAAATGTGAGAAAAAAAAAACAATTAACTGCTTGTTTTTAAGAAGATAATTAGATTGCCTTTATACAATAACGATGCAATTAAATTGTGGTTGTATTCAAGACTAGTTCCATAGGTTTTCGTCAATCGTAGTATTTTCCCGAGTTCTTGCATTGACGGTAACATAGACACATGTAAATTTGATGCCAGGATTATTAATTTCTTTATAAAATACGTAAACATGTTGCGACGCTGCGATCAGAGAAAATATTATCAGTTCAAATATATATGTTTATTTCATCTCTAATTCAAGGTAATAGAAGATAATTAAACGGGTTTACTTATAAATATGATATTAGATATTTAATTATTAATAAATTTCATTTGCTCGTGTTAAATTTTAAATTAAAATGAATTACGGAGAAAGATAATTTAAAGGTTTTGTTCTGCGACTTATTTTTATACTAAATTTGTTTATTGAACAAAACTATTTTAAATATTTTGAAGGCAACTAAAGCATTGAAGCGTTGTTATAATATAATGCTTACCTAATATCAGTCTTTCTTATGTTGCTCTATGCTCGTTACAATGAACATAACTCGAGATATATTTTATTTCTGACAAACGGCCCAGGAAAAGTTTGGGCCCATTATTTCGAGTGCCTGCTTGGAATTGGTTGGGCCTAAACAATTTAGGTAGCTAGATATATATTTACAACAATATCGAATAATTTGTTGCGCCCATGGCGGCTACGGCGAAAGTTAAATTGCGGATTCCGAAATTGTGGACTGTGAATACAAATTATTTAAACCTTTATTTAAATTTATACCTGCTTGTGTTTCTCCATTTCCTTCGATAAAAATAATATTATTATAAACTCTATTACTGTCACAAACGACGTTAATAATGTAGAATACCCCTATGTGGATATAATCGACTAAAAAATTTTAGTTTTGTTGAAAAACTTGACTTTTTTTTTGACTACAATATAAATGACGTTTTGTTACCAAGTAATGTATTTGTGAACATGTCACTATTAAGAACCAATTTTTATTTGAATGCTATTAAAAGCTTCACTAAATTGATATCACAGAAATGTATCTGTAATTTCAGTTGGGCAAACACTAATATATTTTATAATTTAAATATGAAAATAACGCGAAAGAAAGAAGAAGACCTGATTTGCATAATCTGTGTTTGTTACTCTTGCGGGTTTAAATGTGTCCCGGGAGACGATAGCAAGACTGGTTTATTGTGCAATATGCAACTATGATTTAACGCTCAAGTTTTGTTTTAACGTAATATTACAACATTATTAAGAAACATTGCTTTAATTATTTTATATAAACATCGTTCTGTATTACTTAATACACTTTGTGTCGAACATCGAGGAACTTGCAAACAATTTTAGAATCAATAAAATTGGAATAAATTAGTATGCATAGTATAGTTTTCATCAAATCAATTTGCTTCATTCATGATTTTTTTTTTAATTTTCAAACGTTACCACAAAATGTTATATTTCTATTGTCCTTTATTCCTTACACTAATTACTTTTCTATAAACCATAAAATAATATTTTAATCTTGTTTATAAACTTAACAATTTAATTATCAAAACCAGAACAGTGGCGCCACTTGGGTCTTCTGCGTCGAGACTGAACATGTACAACTCGAAATTAAATTGGAAAGTAATCATGGCTTTCGGATGGTTTCTTCTCCTTTTAATATTATTTTATTTACTTCCCAGACCAATTGAAAAATAATCAATTTTTAGAAAGACGATAAAGATATTTTCTTGGTAGATTAAAAGCTGTATGTTCAAGTCATATGTATTTATTTTGTAAGATGTGTGTGAGGTCGGATATTCTCACAGAGATGTATAGAAGAGTACATCCTGTGTCTGGGAATAGGGCAGGTTGATGATGATCTCATCATCAGTCATAAAGTAATAGCGGAATCACTTTAGTTTTCGTTTACAACACACACACGCACGCACGCTCGCACGCACGCGCGCGCACACACACACGCACACACACACACACACACACACACACACTATTACATTATAGAATTTTAAGACTAAATTGTTTAACAATTAGCGTTGCTTTGCCGATGTACGAAGTTAAAAGCGGAAATACAAATACATAAACACAAATTACGTTTAACTTCAGAGATGGTACGTACGACACTTTAATCTAGGCCTGTCGACGAAGATCGATGCGCGTCTCTATCGGCCATTAGATCTAGTCTAGGCTGTAGCTGACCAATGTCTTATCTCGTTTTAAACACAAACTTGTATCATTCTCTTATCACCGAAAAGACAAGAAGGGAATATATCATTCTGAACTGTTACTTAAAAAATTTTAAAAAATTCACGTATTTATTTCTTCTGAACATACAGCGCTATCTTCCGGAGAGCTTTACACAAAAAGAGGAAAGATTTACCCCCTTGCCTCTTTCATTATTAAATCTTACAGTAAATAAATGAAAGAGGTATTACGTGAATATAAAACTTGCAAGCTGAGCTAAAATTGGCATTGTTTGATGAAAACCTTTTTTTAATGAAATTCCTTCCGAGTACAAAAGTCTTTTAGAATTATAGTTAAAAGAATCTTGTTCGGATTATGTATGTTTATAAGGGTTCGATGTTTGTATGACTGTGTATTTCTAATTAATTAAAACCAGAAGATATCGGGCTTCGTATTGATACGATATCAATTAAAAGAAAGCATTCCGCTCGGCTTTCTCTTGATTTGTATTGATTAAGGTTGCGATTTTTTTTACTACAACTGAAAAAGATTCTATCCGTTAGGGTTTCACACTTTATAAAAATTATTTTTATTCGTCTAGTAGTACATAAATGTTCAATTTTTTTATAGGGTTACAACCTTCTCTTGTCAAAAGCGAAACTTTAAGTATCTGTTATGGGAAACTATATCTCCTTATAAATTATCATTCCAATCAATTTTTCTGTCTAACACGTGTACTTTTATAAAACAAAAATAATTCCTTAATGAATACTGAGGCGAAAGTTTACCTCCCTTCTCCCTAAAACGAAGCAAGACTTGCTCAAGTTACTTGACTAACACGAAGCATCACAATAAAAGTTTTGAAGTGGCGTTTTAAATTGTTGCAAGATGTTAATCCCCGCTCCATCATACCCTTTAACGACACTCATGGGTGTTAAGTTTCATTTACTTAGTCGCGTTTGACTTACAATATTTTCGAGTCTAATTATTTATAATACTGAAAGCTGTTGTATTGCATCGTACGCCTTATTGATTATATATATTTCGAAAAAAAAACAACAAATACTGACTTTCAGTTTTTATCTGTATATGATGTCAGGAAAAACTATAATCGACTGAAACAAAATTTCCAGTTTATATTATTATAATTTCTAGTTCAGCGAACTAAAAAGTTTTCAATGAGAACAAACGGAACATTGAAACAATACAAACATTTTAAATCTATTTCTTAATACAACCTAAAAATTTATGTCTGAAATTTGATCTACGATTCAATATCGATTTACCTGACAGGTCATATAACTTGTATGAAAACATCTTATTTCTTATGATGTCTTTGAAAAAAGCAAAGACAATGATGACGTCACAAGAGTGACGATGACAGTCGTTAAATAAACGATTAACCTCACAAATACTAATGCAATTACCAGCAAACATCCTACCTCGCGCGCTGATTGCGTTAAACGCTCCAACGCCATTTAATATTTAAACTCTTATTGACGCTATTAAGTGATAATCTGTGTAACAATTTAACGTGATATACAGCTTTTAATATTATTAACACTCTCATATTTTACTTAAGAAATTATACATATTTGTGGACTGGCGAATTTACAATTATTTTCAATTCAAACTATTAAAATTTTCATGAGACATTTCACTAAACTAACAAAAATACGGCGTAACTCACGTCACATCACTCTCCCTGATGAAGGACCCCCGACGGGACGGAAACTAGTCGGTACCTACACCGATCTAAACGTGAGTTGAGCCGTTTAATTAGTAAATCATTTTTTTTTGTATTCTCGTCACGTGTAGCGTTGTATCACAAATATCCTATATGCATTTTACAAGATCATATTTCACCAATTCTGATCGGTTTATAACAACAAAACATATTTGTGAGTATGACACGGACACGCAAAAATATTTCGTGATCGAATATTGATGTCGAATTCATGTAGCCCGCTAACGTTCATTAAAATGTTCATTAACAAAATCCTACTGCGCTTCAAAGTTAGACTAGTTTTGAACAAAGAAGCGATTACAGAAGCACGGAAGCTTTAAGCTATGAAGCTTTGTATAATATGCGTTGAGATCTCATACCTATTCCAATCGTCAGTAATCTATTTCGAATAATTTCATCTTCTTAGTTTTTTGTAAGGACCACATGGTACAATGTTTATAAACGGAAATATCACCGAACGCTACAATTTAGAAAGACAACCCTTTTGTAAGCTTATATCGGGTTTGGTGTTAAATAACGGTAGAGGTACAAAGGTCAACCGATAATTCTAGAGGTCATGTTGGCTTTCGTATAAAAATGTATGTTTAAACTCGTAAAATGGAAGTAAATAAATTTTACATACATAACGAAATATTTAATACAGACGTGATAAATAAATATATACTACGTGATATCAAATTTACTATTGGCTGGTAATTAATGAATGGCCATAAAATCATGCTTAAGTATATAATGCTGCAATTATTAACATCGGCATAATTGACGTATTTGCGAAGTAACAATACAGCTACATATAAAGTATTACCTGACTAAAATAAATTATATTGACACTCATCATCATCATCATCAACAGCCTTTGTCTGCCCACTGTTGGACATAGGCCTTTCCCAATGCCTTCCACAGTCTGCGGTCCTCCGCCTTCCGCATCCAACGA
>JAODUI010000008.1:699240-734511 GCA_027563995.1 Papilio gigon | reverse complement strand
CTTGTACATACGTCGCCCGCCGATACGTTAGATGTTTGTTCTTGCACGTGAACGAGTTGTGTTTTTTAAATCATTTAATAATCGTGATTGAACTATTGATGAGGGTAGAGTTACAGTTTTAGCATTACAGAGTATATATTTAATATATTTTGTACAGATTTATTTGACAAAAAGAGATAAATTGGATGATGCTGGCGTACCATGCGTTTTCAATGAGGAGTGGAGTGGAGGCCTGCACGGCGGAGTCGACCCCTTGTCTGCAGTAGCGCGCTAGCCCGTGACCATCCCTCGCCCGTCACCGCAAACATCATTTTGTTTTTTCCGATCTATTCCTTTGTTTATGAAGTCCTGCTAACTCGTCGAGAATTCAGTGGTTAATTAGAATTTCATCAATCACAATATTTTTTATTTCGTTATCCCTGTTGAATGTGTCTATGTTGAATGTAAAACAGCTTGCAATGGGAGATAATAAACAATATTGCCTTATTTTTCAAACTTTCCATAATGCCCTGAATCTTTACTGTATCTATGTATGTATATATTGGTGAACTTGATCCACGACCTAGATTATTTCCGCAACACCTTCAGAATATTATTTACTTTACATTAAGTTCGTGTGTGTATGATATAGGACTTATATGAAAAGCCTCTCCATTTAATAAATTAAATGCTCTATAACCAATTCCATACTGAATAGCATGTATTTTGTATCATTGTATGTAAGGGTCACATTATTAGATTTCATAATTAGGGAATATAGGAAAATTTGTTAAGTTGATTAAAACATTCATGAGGCTTCTCCAATATATAACGTAATGTATTAAAATTTCACGTCATTGGTACATAGAATTTAACAAAAATTTATAAAACCCTGTTGTAATTCTTATTAATGAATTTGAAGTCTCCTATTGTTAAAATTTAATATGTAAGTTCTTATGTCTTGAATGCAAGACGAGTACAATAAAAATGCCTTAATAATTCTTTGTTCCTTTCCTGAATGACGTGTGATTTTGTAAGTTTAAAAATTTCTGCAAAAACCGTTTTTGAGCAACATTGGAACAATAAAGGGAGCAGCTTTACATCCTAAACAAAACACAGATTGCGAAAAACTCCAGTCACGCTTGACTACTGACGTGCTTATCCACAAAATACACCGTAAAATAAATTTGATGAGAGTGCACGCAATAATAAACAATTATAATAAATAAGCCTTTGTTAGCCTATAACCTTGAGGACTGGTTTTCCTTGGGCACATCTAACACACCTCTGCTTTTACATTAATCCTTTTCTGCATACGATTCCCGAGTTTTTGGAAGTTTTACGTAAGCTACATGTGAGGACTCTCACATAAACAACTAAGTCTACCCTCAGGCCTTCCAAGAAGCTTTCCCACCCTTTACCTTATAATTAAATTGACCAAGTTATGAATTGCCGTTATATATTGAAATGTATGAGCTGAAAAATTTAAAATACCAAAGGGTGGAATGAGACTACATAAAATCAGCGTAATTGAACTATTTCTTTTCCCGTCAAGCTTTGTGATCCTGATGTTCATATTACGCAGACTGCACGGGATTTAAAAGTAAGTACTTTTGCACGTTATAACATACTAAAGTAATAGCCGTCTTTAAAGGAAGCAATTCTACGTATACCTACTAGCTTACGATCAGAAACTGTTACTATCGTAGGACCTAAAATATTAAACATTTAGTAGGTCAAAGTCCATCCTTGAACAACATATTCTGAAGGGGCTTATGCATAGATTCGTGAGCTTGAGCTTATGAATCTATTGTTAAAACGCATAATTTGACTAACTACAATTTAGAATTCTAACATGGATAAAAATCCACATTATTAGTACCTAACTATTCTTTTTTTGTTTTAAATAGCAAAAGAAAACAACGTGCTTTCTATGTGTTTCCAGTACATAAAACCAGTCGATTGTGTTGCAAGAATTGATTATAGATTAAAGAATACTAAATTGTAGTCACTAAAATGTGTTAATGAGTAAATCCCTAATTATATAATATGATCTCTTTATTAGTAAACATGGGTTTATACATTATTCTTAACTCATACTGATTTAATTATTTCTTGATATTTACGATTAGTGGTGGCTGCCGGCTACCGGTTTATAATCTGGACGGGCGTGGTACGGAGCGCTTGCGCGAGTTGCTCGAGTTTACTTTCTTTCATAATTCATAAATGAAGTTTGTAATGACACCGTGTAACAATTTTGTTTGTTTGGTTTAATATTCCAATGATTTAAAAAAAAAACAAAATAAATTAAGATTGTGTAAAGAAATCAATAATTTTATTAACAGTGTCCCAGTGAAGTGAGTCATTGTATTTTAACGTCCAGTATCGAAAAAGCCAGGCGTTTCCATGGGCGTGTACTTCAGGTTAAGTATTTATGATGTTATTGTAAACCATAATATTATATGAAAATAATGTGTGGTAATATTTAAATATATTTAGCGTTTATCTGCAGCTGTGAAATGTTTGATTTCCAAAATGTTATCATACATTTGTGATCAATTCAACATTGTTTACGTTCCATAACGATCTTAATTCGAAACTTGTTTAACATAATTTCTCTACAAAGGAATTAAGATGAATATTAAATTTTAACATTGGATTTACAATATTATTTTTAACACCTAAGGAAAATGTTATCTTCTCATATTTCGAAAGCTTGCCGGTATTTTAGAGACAAGAGTGGTCATGTTACACCATAGCCGTTAAATTCTTAACCGAGCAATATGTATTATAATATGGGTGTAGTGATACATAACATTTAGATTTTTATCTCTTTGCAAAAAACCTATAGGATTCCATCTATCACAGATGCATAACATAGATACTAGATTTTACACAGATGATACAGGAACTTGTTTATTCTACCAGAAAAGCCATTTTATATAATTAATTACAGCACTTACCCTAAGAATACTTTACAAGTAATTCATTTATAATTTGTATTATAATCAGTCTAGTACAGTACTAGACATTACTATGTAGGAATGCTTAGGGAATACTTATAACATTGACTTCTAATATATGAAGAAGAATTCTGCAAAATAGTAAGAAAGGTATAAATTGAGAGAGAGCTGTCCTGATCTTTATTATGAATTTTATATTATGACTGCTGAAGGCTCAGACGAAAAAAAATTTACATCTGGTTTGAAGATTTATATGTAAGTAAGCAGTAATTATTTCCAATAATATTTAGTATTTTTGTTTCATAGTTGAATATTTTAAAAATAGATTTAAACTGTTGGCCCATCAATCCTGACTAACTGCCAGTTACTTAACCCAAATAAGTGTTTATTTTTAGTGAGCCACTGCACTGTACCGCACTGTGGTGAATGGTTTCTATTTTAAATTAAAATATTATGTTTTTATGTTTGTTAGTAAAATATTAAACTGAAAGATCAGGACAGAGTTACTATACATTTACTGGTCAAAGATATGTCTACTGCCTATCCTATATTAGCTGTGATTTAGCCATAGTCAACCACACTATGTCTTACTAATGTAAATACATAAGTTAGGATGGATGAAATTTTAAGAGCTAGATGACTGTCTGAAATAATGCGTAGACTTCTGACTACTTTTGTTAATTCCACGCGGATGAAGTCGCGGGCTAAAGCTAGTATATGATATAAGTGAAATGGACCCATATTTGACGCTACGAGCCGTCTACACTAAAGCCCATTTAGCACTAGCGCGATTAACATCGCGCAATTGCTTCCTATAGTTATGTCTATAGCAATTTAGGCATCGCTACTGGAACCATACGGTATACATAATGTTAAAATTCAACAGACGGGCTAGGCCTGATACGCGTGATTAGACGCGTTAGTGGAAAAGGGGAGTAAATGTTAACGGAATGTACATCGTTAACAGATGAACTGCAGCTCCGCGTGTATTGCGTGTCCGTGTCTCGAATGACCGGTTCATAAGCACGCGTGGTTTATATCCGATAACTTTTAAATTAGGTTATATGCATGAATTTGCATATTATATCTATCTTACTAATATAAAAGCGAAAGCTTGGTTGCATATTTGTTATCACGTGTCTCCAAAACAACTTAACCAATCTCTCTGATATTTGGAATATACATAGATAAAGAACACCGTCTGGAAGAAAATATCGGATATTATTTTTTTTAAACTCCGCGCGCACAGAATCGCTGGCGATATTTAGGGTATAAATTAGAGGTAAATTAGTCACTGCGATCACAAAAAAAAATGTATTCGATAAATTAATTGGAAAGAATTAAAATTAAATAGATACAGTCATAATTCAAGTCGTATGTAAGAATGGGTAAATGCCAATAAAGGTGTTGAATTACACCGATTTTTACCTTTATACGGGTCAACTAACAAGAAACTTGCGTCTCGGCCACTGGCGTAATATCCTTAATCCAATAGAGTATGGGAAAATAGGTTTCCTTAGTGAATGCCTGTCACCGGGTTTCTGTGTAAAATAATAAGCTGTTATCGTTGTAATATTGTATCAAAGAGAAGCATGTTTCGATCACGCACGGACAATTTCATTGACACAATTTCTTATTACAGGTAGCCCGCAAAGACTGAACAATGACTCGCATAGGTTCATACCTGACCCTGATATTAGCTTTACAAGTATGCGCGGGTCAGGAGTACGCCACGCCAACGTACAACCCAGACGTTCAGAACCCGACCAACGATTATTACAACAACAATCAGTACGACAACCCGTACGACCCGAACCGGAGGTTACCGAATCGTAACCAGTACGACATAAACAAATTCGAACCCAATCGTAACCAGTACGGGCAGTACGATAACCGTAATGACCAGACGTACCAGAACCCGTACGGCGCTGATAACACGCCGAAACCCAACTGGGACTCGAGCCGCAGCTACAGTACGTCCTTCAAGAGTTCCGAACTTGAACATGACAGCGTCATTATAAATGAAGCGTGAGTATTCCATCCATCAACTTTTAATCAGTGAATATTTTATGCCGACTGAATATATGATCAAACAAATGAATTATGAAATTTTCAGAACATACTTCATAGTGGCATCAAGGATGGTTCGACCAGGTCAGATATACAAGATCTCAGCCAACATCCTGCGCGCGCGCCTTCAGATGACCATCCGAGCCTCCATCTCTCGCAATGGCGTCGAGATTGCGGACGTGATAGAGAAGGTTAAGGAAGGGGTGCCCGAAACACTGAACATGAGGGTAAATATTCACGTCGAATGTCCCAGCATTTAAGTAATTAGATTACTTGTTCTTATTAACCGATTGTTGAATAATTTCAGATTGTCAAACAAAGTGATGACTTTGAATTGTAATTTAGACGTCGGTGTTTGTCGTTAAAAGTTACAAGATATAAAAAGGAATCTAACCCTCGTTGTTCTAACAACTTTTCCCCGTCGTTATTTTTTACAACTTTTTGTCCATAGATAGAATATACTAAAACCATCGATTAAGAAGTTTTAGTTGTATAAGATTTTTTTTTTATTGAGATTATAACGATATTATTACAATAACGCAGCCACATCAAATAATGATTGATGTCGTCCGTTGGCCTCGGAGTTGGACTGTGCACAATGACCAGCCAGTGACAACGCACTCGTGACTGACCGGGCCCGCACAATGCCCGATGCGACACACCGACAAATATATCGTGTTCGATATATATTTATGATTCAGAACATTCTTGTAACACGATAGTCTATAATCATTCAGTATGTTCTCTCTAAGACTTATTAGGATTTTCTCATACAAAAACTCAAGGGTCAAGAAGGAGGATTTTATTTATTAAATACCTTTCACTCGTGTCGTTGAATAGAACATTAGTGTAGATAAATATAAAAAATGACAACTGTGCATGTATGGATCATCTGGTATTTCGAATGTCTATGGGCATGGACGATGCCGCCGCGCGTTTGTCTCCTTCATATAAAAAAAAAACTGAGTAACCACTTACGTTACGAATTATGACACTGATATCTCTTTTCAAGCATAAATCTTTTAATCTCATTTATATTTTGTTTGTTACCTAGGTGCCGGCTACATCGGTAGGTGGTGACTACAAGTTGCGCGTGGAGGGGCTGTACCTAGACGACCCGTTCGGCGGCCGCGCCTTCGTCAACGAGACCCAGCTCACGTTCTCCAATAGATTCATGACAATATTCATACAGATGGACAAACCTGTCTACAAACAGGGACAGACTGGTATGTGAAATATATAGTTTGTTCTAAATATTAAAAAAAATTGTAAACAACAATATGACTTAATGGATGGTTATTACGCTTTTTTATAGTCTTAGTTGGTGTTGTCAAATTGCTGATGACAACGCATCAGCTCACTATATTTCCCTATTAAGAAGATCGTAGCCTACCCAACTATTTGGGGTGACTAGGTCACAGCCAATGGTCGAGTTGACGAGTTAAGTCAGTGGTGACTATAATATGAAGGAGTGAAATAATTGCATAAGTTTGCTAATATTCTTAAAGAGAGCAAAAACTTGTTTGTTTCAAATATCTCTTTGATTAATAATTTGGCTCGTTCTAAATTTGTTATTAACGGTTTTTGTGATTTTCCAGTAAAGTTCCGTATAATACCAATAAACACGGAACTGAAGGCGTTCGGTCGAGCCGTCGACGTGTACATCTTGGACCCAAGCGGTAGAATCATGAAACGATGGCTTTCAAGACAGGTAACTTATTTAATTTGTATTTAGTATTTATTCATATTATCTAAGAGTATTCCCCTTTTTTTCAAAAACTTTTTTTTATTCTTGGCTTTTGGCTAAAGGCGTTTGTCCGCGTTTTTTTTTTAAAAAAAAACTTAATTAGTCTTAATCTACGCAGTATTCCAAACTATAATATAAATTACAAAGATATAACTAGTTTAATTGTTTCAAAGTTACTACAAAAAATGCATCCATCAAAACTGTCACAATTATAATATTAATATTAGGTTTACGTATCAGTTCTTATACCATAGAACACAATGCTAATGACAATTTTTAGCATCGATTGTGAAACAGAAACTTATTTGTGTGTCGTCTACATGCGCTAAGTGTTCTTTGAACAAGACAATAGTTCAATTAAGTTCTCATGCGACGTTTATTATGTATGGTGTAGTACGGGTACAGGTCTTGTTTTAAAAATATTCATATCATAATAAAATATGCTTTGTCTATCAAATCCAATATCTTTCACAGTAATATTTATGTGACATTTTTAGATATCAGCTTTATTTCTATAAATTAATCCTGGATTCAAGATTAGGAAGGGTAGAATAAACATGAACAAAAGGAATAAAAAGGGGGGGGGGGGTAAAATAAAAATATTCTTTTTTATTTAACCCCTACTCAATAACTTCTTACCATAGACATCTGCAGCATATTATTTTGGAGATGTCTATAGTTAGAGGTCATTGAGCCAAGGTCATATCTGAAAAGACGTATGCGTGGTATGTTATAGAGTAACTTCGGCACGGTGAGTCTGCAGTACCAGATGTCGGACCAGCCGCAGTACGGCGAGTGGGCGGTGCGCGTAGAGGCTCTCGGTCAGACGGAGCTGGCGCACTTCCTCGTCGAGGAGTACTACCAGACTAGATACGAGGTAAATATTATTAATCGATCTGTTACACTTAGTGACATGTAACTATTTATGTGTGTATTCCATTAAGCATAGATTTCCGTGCAAATCTACTCTAAATGGTCTTCCTAACTGACCAATTAATAACTTTCAGTGGTGCAGTCTCAGTAATAAGTGGTTCCTACTGTCATTTTCAAAATATATAACCAGAAAAATGTTTCAGGTGAATGTAACGATGCCCGCGTTCTTCTTCAACACGGAGCCGTACATCCACGGCCGTATAATGGCCAATTACACGTCGGGGGCGCCGGTGCGCGGCAACC
The DNA here is from genome assembly GCA_027563995.1 of Papilio gigon. NCBI lineage: Eukaryota > Metazoa > Arthropoda > Insecta > Lepidoptera > Papilionidae > Papilio > Papilio gigon. Next base: position 726,576 of record JAODUI010000008.1, on the reverse strand, counting down.
TCACGCTGAAGGCCACCGTGCGCCCTATCCCGCAGTACCGGCCGCGGTACTTCACGCAGGGACAGTTCAATAATAGAGGACAGCCCGGTGCTTACGGGACATATCCTACAAATCAGTATACCAGAGGTAAGGCCTGTCGCACTCAGTGTTACGATGGAAGATTTTATTTCATAATAAGTGTGCTCAAAAATAGTTAGTCAAATATCAACCCAACAAAACGAAGGGTCGGTTACATAACTAAATTAATTAAGACTGGATAATGTCATAACCACTTCGTTATACACGCATTGTATTAAAAGAAAACTTCTTCACAGTGTTAATGTATTGTAACTTGTACGCAGTGCGTCAGAACTTCAACCCGTACTTATACAACGAGACGTACCAGTACGAGTACACGGACGACAGGCACGGGCCCGCGGACGTGCGCCACCTGCCCGGCCAGCCCAACCAGCTCGACCAGCCGGACTGGTGGTACGACCCGCAGAAGGTCTACACCAGGCTCTTCAATTTCGTGAGTACACAGATCCCACAACTTAAGCTTCAATGTGACAGCTACCAAAGTAACATAAATTAGGGATGTATTTAAGAAACCAGAAACCAGCTTACAGGTTTTCAATTACAAAAGTAATTTGGTCATAGTTTTAAATAGTTAAATTGTTTAAAAACATAAATTACACGAAACATGTTATAAATTATTGAAAATTTAATACACATTAACAGGATGAAAAGTTCCCATTCTGGATGCCGAAGCCGGACCCCGTGCAGCTAGCGGTGCAGGGCGCAGGCAACCCCAACTACAACACGTACTCCACGTCCGCCGGCAACTACTACAACGACCCGTACCACACGCGCTTGCCCTATCTCAGATTTGTAAGTAACTATGGCGACACTCTAATTGTCAAGACCCTCAAGGTATCAGAGAATTGCCTAAATTTGACGTCAATTTATTTAATCGTCTATTAATCTCTAGTTATAAGTTGTTCTAAATAAATTGAGTCTACAAAATTTGCCGCAGCAAGTCACGCGGTAATTTTTTTTTTCGTCCATCCATCTACCTAACCATCCATCTAATATTTAACAATTATATTATTAGTAAGATAAGTGTTTGCAATTTAAAAAAAAGTCTTAATATTTTGCCTTTTAACAGTTCAACGGTACTTACGACTTCAAATACCCGATGGCCGAGTTAGCTCAGTTGGTGCCTACCCTGGATGGCGTCGAGGTCATCATTACTGCTTCAGTGGGCGACCCTTTCCTCGATGACGTCATAGAGGGCTACAGTATCGCGAGGATATTCAACTCGTCCTTAGCGGTCACATTCCTAGGAGGTTCCCTTCAAGTGTTTAAACCAGCTATGCCTTTTGATGTTTATGTAAGTGTTTGTTTTTGCTCTTATTTTCGTATATTTATCTTAAATACCAGTGATCACAATATGAGAGATTTTTTTTTATTAGTATTAACATACAAAAGCCACAATACGAAGAGGGCTTAAGACTACCCTAACCAAGGCAAGAAAATTCCCAAATCGTTGACCATATGGTATTTGTTACCAGATGGTTGTGTCCTACCACGACGGGTCGCCACTGCCGCAGTGGCAGGCGGCAGGCGTATCGCTGGTGGTCAACGTACAGGTGGAAGGCCGCGGTGGGGGCATCGAGCCGCAACGGCCCACGCTCGCGCCAGGACACGACGCCGTCTGGCATATGCGCCTGGACCTCTACAAATTGCTAAGTAAGTAAGATTATATTATTTATAACAACAGCCAATAATCTGTGGCCTCGTACAAGGCCAATCATCACATAGCGTTATCGTTTTTTTTAATTATTTCAGAATTGGAAAACGACCCTAACTACAGGGAAGTCCTAGCGGGCATAACCGGCGTACGTGTGAGCGCGCAGCTCGCTGACGCGCTGGGCGGGCGCGCGGCCGCCGACGTGCACTTCGTGCCTCACTACAGCCCCAACAACCACCATTTGAGAGTGTCCACCAGCACCACCGATGCTAGGGTACAACTCGTATACATTGTTAAAGAAATATTTGTAAACTACAATAATTTGCTGTTTTGAATAGATTGCGTTATCAGACCTGTTTTAAAGCTTCATATAATAACATGTAGCATGTTGTCGCAGGTGGGCGAGTACATAATATTCCACGTACAAAGCAACTTCTTCATGGAATCGTTCAGTTACGTCGTTATGTCCAAAGGCATTATTCTGACGAGTGGACAAGAAATTATGCAGGTAATTGTATTACATTATAGATATGTATTCAAATAATATATGGATCAAAGCTTTTTATTAAAAAAAAAAAAAAGCTTATTAAAATGTGTAATATTTATTCAGCCTGTTTCGTTCTTTTGTTATTAATTGCCGAAGGCGCCTGTTGCGGCGAGTACTAACCATGTGTTGTTTAGGAGGGCGTGCGCACGTTCGCGGTGGTGCTGTCGGCGGAGATGGCGCCGGTGGCCACGCTGCTGGTGTGGGCGGCGCAGCGCCGCGGGCACCTGCTCGCTGACTCGCTCACCTTCCCCGTTAACGGCATCTCCAGAAACAATGTGACTATGTTTACATACCATTTTACAAACAATCGAAGCTCGAACTATTGGTAGTAAAATTAAGAACAATGTCTTTGATTGATAATCAAATTTAAATTATAGTTAAACAAATCGGTTCAGTACTTATTTTAACTAATAAACGAAAAAGGAATAAGATTGTGTCTCTCTAATTTCAAATGATAAATAGATATTTGTTGGGTCTAGTTCACGGTTTTCATCAACAACCGCAAGCACCGCACGGGCGAGCGCGTGGAGGTGGCCATCTACGGCGAGCCCGGCGCCTACGTCGGCCTCTCCGGCATCGACGACGCCTTCTACACCATGCAGGCCGGCAACGAGCTCACATACGCCAAGGTAAGGAAAACACGAGAAAACATCTCAAAAATTTACGATGTTTGTATTAGACATAGAACTATAAGACTCCTGTTATATTCGCAGGTGATATCAAAGATGTCCCACTTCGACGAATCGAGCAACGGCACGTTCGCGTACACCTTCCGCTCCCACTTCGGAGACCCCGACCACCTTGTCTACTTCCCTTCCTCCAGCTTCGGCATCGACGCCAACAGGACCTTCGAGTAAGTCTCATCATTATTTATATCACCAATGAAGGCTCACACTCGGGCAACTGAAGAGCTCATAATACATACGTTTGCCAGATACGCAGGGTTAGTGGTGTTCAGCGACGTGGCGGTAACGCGGCGGCACAGCGTATGCAACGCGTCGCTGGGGCTAGCGGAGTGTCTGGACGGCGGTTGCTACCCGCGCGAAAAGCATTGCGATGGCATGCCCGACTGCGCGGACCACACTGACGAGTCCAGCTGTAAGTAGAACTTGGAACCAATTCCTTCCGTTCGCCCATTGTTGCTTCCGTTCTCAGATGGTGGTGATGTTTTTTTTCTAATTGTTAAAGTATAAAAATAATAAAAATGCTTGTAATCTCATAGCTTGACTAAATCGTTTACAAGAATTCAATTTTGTTTTAAATGTAGGTGAACACGACGACAGCTTCTCATTGAGCCACTTCCGCAAGTTCCGCTTCAACCGCGTGCAGCGTCAGTACGAGAACGCGTGGCTGTGGCGCGACGTCAACATCGGCCCGCACGGCCGCTACGTGTTCACCGCGGACGTGCCGCGCGCGCCCGCGCGCTGGACCATCTCCGCCTTCAGCATGTCTGATATGCTCGGCTTCGGCGTGCTCAACACACCCGTCAGGGTAAGATAAGAAAATGAGATATTTGAAAAATGTGCTTAAAATAAAAAATGACTTTATTTAACGAATTATATTACTGTTACTGTAGTACGACGGTGTGCTGCCGTTCTTCATCCAAGTGGAGGGTCCCGACCGCTGCCGGCAGGGCGAGCAGCTAGGGCTGCGCGTTGTTGTATTTAATTACCAGCCGCAGGCCATCGAAGCGGTCGTCGTGCTCGAGGCCTCGCCTGACTACAAGTTCGTACACGTCGAGGAGAACGGCATTGTGAGTAATATTTCATACAATTGTTATGTCAAGAACATGATTTTGATTTTTAACTTTTGTCCGTAGCAAAGTGTTGTCTTTGTTAAGCATCATAATTTTTTTAATGATTATTTTATTAAGGACCCGAGTGACAGCTACAAGGGGCCAATATGTGTCAATTGTATAATTTGTGTATCTATTAGGTGCGTTCCTACAACCCGCGCACGTCGTTCGGCGAGCACCAGTTCTTCGTGTACGTTAGCGCGGGCGACGCGGCCACCGTGCACGTGCCCGTCGTGGCCGCGCGTCTCGGCCGTGTGCGCGTGCACCTGCACGCCGCCACGCTGCAGGGACAGCACCACTATACCAAGGAGATCTTAGTTGAGGTACAACATCTATATTCTACCTTTACCAATAAATAAATGAAAACATTTATTTGTACATAAGTAGCTGGTAAGTTTGTCTGCACTGCTTCTTTTGGTCTACCACTTATGATGACATAATGCATACCAGCCTTATCTTGTATACCCTAATATAAGAAAATCAAGCCAAAACCATTAAATATCTTTTAATCTGTACTAATAAATAATCTCTTTAATTCACGTGTATTCACAGGCGGACGGCATACCACAGTACCGTCACCAGTCAGTGCTCCTCGACCTGTCGAACCGCGCGTACGTGTTCCAGTACATGCACGTCAACGTGACGGAGACGCCCATCATACCGTACGAGGTGGACCGCTACTACGTGTTCGGTTCCAACATCGCGCGAGTTACAGTCGTCGGGGACGTCGTGGGACCCCTCTTCCCGACGATGCCGGTCAATGCTACCAGTTTACTTGACTTACCAATGGTTAGTGAGATTTTCATATAATCTACTTATTTTATATTACAACTTTCTTGTATAGGTGTAACAAAAGACAGTAGTCAATTATAGTCTTTTTTTTTAACATTGCACGTTGTGTACAGGACTCTGGCGAACAGAACATGTTCAGTTTCGCGGCGAACATGTACCTCACGCTGTACATGAGGCTGACCAACCAGCGCAACAGGTCGCTGGAGCGCGACGCCTTCGCCCACATGAACGTGCTCTACCAGCGACAGCTCTCCTTCATGAAGCCCGACGGCTCCTTCAGCTTGTTCCGCAGCGACTGGTCAGTGTAGTTATGCAATTTTAATGTTACATATTAATACGATCGTTATATTATCATATCTCCGTGCTATTTATTTTTTGTTTTATATTTTAGGAATCAATCTGCTTCGAGTGTGTGGCTGACCTCGTTCTGTGCTAAGATATTCCAAGAGGCGTCCTTTAATGAATGGGAAAACTATATCTACATTGACCCTAACGTGAGTTTACAATTGACATACATAACTGTATAACCAAATTATTACATTTTTAATTTTAAAAAATAATCTTAGGTTGGATTTGAGGTCCAATATAATATCACAACTGCCTTTTTTGTGAGCTAACCTGTTGTGTAAGTCCCTGCTAAATTAGGTATCTGCATGTCGACCATTCTATCATTCCTACATAATAATTTATCTGTGTAGGTCATATCAATGGCGGTGTCATGGCTGCTGGAGCACCAGACACCAGAGGGGGCGTTCTACGAGGTGACGTGGTCGCCGGACCGCAACTCCAACGCTACCATCGCAGTGCCCGCCAACTCGGGACTGTTCCGCGGCGCTGCCAACCTCGGCGTGGAGGTAAATAACGGATTTCATTGGTACTGCTTTGGTCTTATAGAATTTTAATGTCACACATCCCACTAATATAATAAATGTGAAAACTTGCTAAGAACTTAGATCTCGATATTTTGGAAATTAAAGCATGAAAAAACAATGTACATATGTTATAACCTTTGTTTGTTTGTCACAAGGTGAACGATTCAATCATACTGCAGCGGAATGTCACCCTCACCGCGCAAGTCGTCATCACGCTGGAAACTGTGAAGAACTTAAAGGATATCGGATTTAAAGAGGTAAAGAATTAATATGTGAACGTTACATATTACTGAAACAGTATAAAAACTATTTACATTTATGTTAAAAACATTACATATTAATGTTTGTAATGTTATTATTTAAAACTTATAGTGACTAATTCTATTTGTTCAGGCGTTGAGCGCTCGCGTGGCTCAAGCTCAACGCAACGGTATCACGTGGTTAGAGAAGAACTTGAAGCTGCTGGAGGAGTACGGGTCCCCGTACGCACTGGCGCTCGTCGCCTACGCGCTCACCGTCAGCAAGGCGCCCAGCTCCGAGCACGCCTACCGACTGCTGAAGCGGCGGCAACGCTCTGAAGGTACACAGATATATTGACATATTGCTAACCCTGAGTTTTCACTGCCTAAACACTCGAACAATAATGTCTTTGAACTTCAGGAGACTAGTAACTTAATAGCATAAGTAAATAAATCATGAATGTGAACTTGTGCAGGTGGTCTGGTGTACTGGGGCAAGGAACCGGTGCCGCAGCCGCCGTTCAAGATGGAGAACCAGAAGCCGTTCCTGCTGCCCCGGCTGCCGTACAAGTACGACTCCAACAACATCGCCGCGACCGCGTACGCGCTGCTCGCCTGCATGGACCACCAGGACAATAACGAGCCCATCGTCATGTGGCTCAACGCGCAGCGCCTCAAGGATGGCGGATGGGCATCCACGCAGGTACAACTAGCTAAGCAATGTCTTAGTGTGGATTTACTATGAGAAATGTATGTTAAGATTGCTAAACTGTTTTCAGTAGTCTTTAGGGAAATAATATTTTGTTTTGTACAGGACACGTACATAGCGCTGCGCGCGCTGATCGAGTACACGAACCGCAAGCGTCTGCGTGACGTCAGCGCGCTCAGCGTGTCCGTAGAGGCGGTGGCGCTGCGCGGCGCCACGCGCACGCTCACACTCTCCAATGACCACCTCGCGCACATGCACACCATACAGGTATGTACTGCACTATTAAGTCTGTAGTAATATCGACATCTAGAACTAATCGAACGACACATTCTTAATCGAAACGAAGTAAGTTATATAGCGAAACGAAGTAACTCGGAGCGTCATCTTAGTTATTCCTGAGCAGATTTCTAGTAGCTTGCTTCAGATGCTTGAATATATCTGTGTGTGTCGTGTAGATCCCGGAGGCGTGGGGCACGGTGAAAGTGACGGCGCGGGGTGCGGGGTACGCGCTGCTGCAGCTCTCCGTGCAGTACAACGTGGACGTGGAACGCTTCCAGACGCCGCCGCCCGCGGCCGCCTTCTCGCTGCTCACGCAGGCGCGCTTCTACGGTCGCAATCAGTCGCACGTCGACTATCGCTCGTGTGCAAGGTACGATCCACTCGCCCGGTAGCGTGGATTCGATACATAAAGGATATATTATATATTACTCTTTTTATTTGGATGCCTTAATAGTATTGTTAGGGAAGAGAAATCTTATAGTGATCTTGTCCCCAGCTGGACGCTGCTAGATGAGTCGCCGCGATCGGGCATGGCGGTGCTGGAGGTGGGCATCCCCACCGGCTACCTGGTGCAGCAGCAGCGCCTCGACGCCTACGTGCTGTCGCGCCGTGTACACACGCTGCAGCGCGCTAAGTACCAGCCCGACAAGATACTGTTTTACTTTGACTATGTAAGTGCACACTAATTTTTTACTCTCTATCTTCAAACGTTAGCATCATATTCAATACTACTACTATGTCAAAAGATTGTTAATTACTGCTTTATTTTCTAACAGCTGGACCACGAGCAGACGTGTGTGAACGTGACGGTGGAGCGCTGGTTCCCCGTGGCCAACATGTCGCGGCATCTGCCCATACGCGTCTACGACTTCTACGCGCCTGGTCAGTAGCAAAACTTGGCTATGGTATCACAATCTTTTGTAGTTCACAATCGTTTAGGCAGTCTACTCAATATTTATTTATTCAAGACACAAAGAATTTCATTTAAAAAGTTAGCAGACGGTTGCATTTTACTATATTTAAAGTAAAAACCTAAAAAATGTTTACACATAAATGCTCAGTGATAAAATTCGGTATATTTTCGCAGAACGATTTAACGAGACTATATTCGACGCGCTACCAACCTATCTCCTGAATATCTGCGAGGTTTGTGGCTCCTCGCAGTGCCCCTACTGCGCCGTGTACAACGCGGCCACGCGCCCCGCGACTATTGGCGTCCTGCTCACACTAACTGCCGTTCTCGCAAGCCACGTATATCGTGCTCTCGCTCCCACATAGCACTGCTGCCAACATCACGTAAGTTCATGACAATAACTCATCCATATTGGATATGTAAATGAATCTCGAAAATTATAAGAATACATCAAAATAAACGTAAGTCCATTTATACATTAATTATATTGAATGTCAACATTTTACTTTTGATGGATTTATATTTGATAGTCGCTTATGTATTTGTCACAAATCTTGTTCGGTCTAATATTTCATAGAAGTATATTTGTCTCTGTCGCACTTGTCGACGTTACGTATATTCTCGCTCACTCCTTTAGCGTCGCCGGACATCACAAGATATGTGACTCATACTATCGCCTATTTCATTGTAATTTTAATACATACGTATCTCTATTTACATATCAATTCTTATGTATAACACAAATATAAATACTTGAAGTGTCAATTATATTTATCAATACTTTTTGTATTGCTTTTATAATAATTGTGTCAATTACATTAACCGGCTGCTGACATTGAGCTTTATATGAACATAAGAATAAAATAAGGCTGGTCCAAAAAATAATGTATTTTTACATCAACCTTTCATTTCAGTGACTAATTTTAAGCAAAAATATTGGTTATAAGATGACAAAAGATTTTTACACTTTTTTTTCTTTTATACCTTTCTAAATGTTTTTTTTGTGTATATTTCTAAATTTAGTTTTAAATAATAACCCACCCACTTGCAATATATACAAAGATGTATATAAAATGAGTTAACAACAAAATATTTATAGCTTTTTGTAATATATTTTACTAATAGGAGTTCTGTATATGCCTATTAGGCCTAATGTGAAACAAAAAAATGAGTTTATTCCTGCCATCTCCTTTATGATAAAACTCGTGAAAGACAGCTGTAACTATAAAAGACTTTAGCATTTATTTTAAACTTTGTTAGACTTATGTAATATAGGTTATTTCCATTTTATATATATGTATTTTCAGTACAAATAACCTTTACATTTTCTAATTGAACAAAAAAAAATAGTATATTTTAAATGAAATATTAACGGATATTTTTCTTTGGTGCTTACGCATTTCAAGTATGACTTTTATAAATAAATATATAATTATGTAACATATCGAAATTATGCACATTTTTGGACGTTGACTTCCATTTTATCATACAATTTATTCGCAGTGTAGCATAGAATGCGCGCTTGCCTCGAACGAAATCAATTTTAAGGCAAATTATGTAAATAGTTTTAAGTATATAGTTTTAAGAGTGCTCCGATCAGGCAGATGGGATGTTGCTAATTGATTTTTTTTTAATAATGTCTTTCTCATGCCACTGTTTTTAGCCTAATTGTTTTTACCGTGACATCATTGTCTCCGTTCAAAGAGAATTTAAGGGATGACAAGTGTCACAAGTGTCAATGCATCGGGAACCAACAGTCACATTGTCTATGGATTGGAATTTCTAAATGCTGCCAGGCCATAAAATCGAAAAAATAATAAATGTTGCTTGGCTTAAAGGTCCAGTAACCAGCTAATAAGATTTAGAAAAAAAAATGTAAATGTTGCTTCAGAATAGAATTATTCTGGATATCAAAATTAATTACTAACCAATTCTGTGGTTTCACTCAGCAGAAATATTGCTTTTTCTTTCTGAAATAGTCTTCTTTGTGATTTTATACTGTACTTTGTTCTTGGGTTAATGCTTATTTATCATAAGCATGTTAATATTGAATACATGTGTTCAAGTATGGAGTGGCTTAAATGATAATATTTAGGTAAGGTAATAGAAAGCAATACTTTTTTTAAGGACAGGTAAATGCCTTACACATAAATTGGCAATATATTTGATGCAATCATTCATAATAATGAATGTATATACAATAAATCAAATTAAATATTGATTCACATGAAGTGTAAGTTATGTGATGTTTTTTGTAAGTAAAGTAACAATGTATTAAATGAAATATATTTTGAATAAAACAATGTTTATGGAAAACATTATTTGAACTGTTCCAAGGTACAAAATTTGAAAAAATTCCCGTCCACAAATTATTATAGCAGGATATTTATAAATTGTACGTGTGAATCTCATGAATGTAAGCGAGTTTACTTAATACTTTTATTTCCGTCCAAAATTTACCAATGTCTGATTTTTTTATTTTTGAGTGTATTTTAAGTAAGGCAATATGCCAGTGTGGATTAGCAGAGTAATCTCATTATTGACTCTTCATAGATTTATTTCTAAATAAAAAATTTCCAAGATGCTCATTTGTTTTATTTCTGTAATCGTAAGCCTGACATCTATGTCCAAAGCTGCAGTAGAGACATCTCATCAGCAAGTTGCCAAGCAAAGGTAGTAAGCAATTTGTAGGCTAAATGAATTGAACATTTTGTACATGGTGTTGGGTGCTTGCCACCTTGTTGGTTTTATTTACCCAAACTCATTTAGCTGACTTACTGAAAGATAAAAATTATTAAAATAAAAATCAAGGGAACTTTATAATAATGTAATATTGAACATAATGTCTAGGAAACAAGAAAACCAAAATAACCTATAATACAATTTGAAACTTCATTGTCTCTTCTTAATTTGCTTAGCTTTTGATGTGGAGGGTTTGGCTGTGGCGCCCCCACTGAACAGGTTCGTAAACACTTCCGACATTTCAGGCATTTCTGACATCTTAGCCAGATTTGTGATCTGTTTCAAGTCTTCCTTAGTTTCAGGATCGTTCATCATTTTTGGTAACACCATGATAAGAAGCAGTGGTAATACCATCATAATCACCATAGGATTGAACAAAAAGTCGGTCAGCCTCCATTGTTCGCGTATTTGGAAATACCTGAATCTAGACAAGGCTTTCATTCTAAGTGGATAAGGCACTTGTATAACTTGCGATGTCTGGATATAATTTACTCTCCTGGCGCGATACTTCCCTTTAGAGTTTATCTCTACACGCACCGGATCATACATGTAATCCGGATTGACGACTTCTACCACATAGGATCCAGTAGGAACGTTGTGAATTGCGAATGAACCATCTTCTTTGATAAACCCGATGTATTCCCCGCCGTTTATATGTATCCGTGTTTGAATTTGCCAATTTGTTTGTTCTTCTGGCGGAACGACGCGGCCCTCAATAATATATCTTCCATTGCCAATATCTTCTTCAATAGAGTTAATTGCATTTGATACACATGCAAATGAACAAACAATGACAAGAATAATTGCGGAGGATAATTGCTTCATATTATTATTATATTTTATCAATAGTTTCACGGAAAAAATGAAGTAATTCTTATCATATACTATAAAACAATTTTACATTATCAACATAGAACACTATCACAAGATTTAAATAGGTAATCAATGAAAATGACGTGAAATCTAGTGAATTGTGAGGATTTATTTGACATTGATTCACTTGACGTTTTCGATGTATATTGCCATATACAACTAATCTTTTTTCAAAGACTATTATATTTGTATGAGCGATTTATTTGGTACGATTCAAAGAGTATAATATACTAAGTAGTTATCAGTTACAACGAGAGGTAAGTTATAAAAACAATAACTTCTTGGCTACAACACCTAAATATAATTCGGTCATTATAAGATAAAATGGTTTTGGGTACAGCAGTGGCCAGCAGTTGATTATGAAAGTGAACTATAACTGTAGTGTCAAATTCTTGGCCATAAAACATAAAGGTTCAAGAGAGCCACTTGTGTGATGTGACTTGTACCCGTATCCTACCTGGCGCACTACCTAATCTGCATGGACCCAAATAAAACCTTAGCAAATCTGACCTCTTATCTACTAGACAGATCTCGACCCGTGGTATTTTGTGCCAACTAGATTTTCGCTGTTTACTTTTCTTTATTATTTACGCCATTTTTGCCGAGACACAGTGCTGAGGGTTTTTGTTGGCAGCCACTGCTGCCTCATCCCTATGAGGAATCGAACTAATAATACAAATAGGATTAACTGTCAGTAATATCAACAGGAGCGTTTACGACGGAACGAGGCGAAAGCTGTGATTTCCAAGCAGCAACCTCTCTAGTGGGTTCTAGAGATCAGTGCTCTGCTAAACATAGATGGAGTTAAAAAAGAAAATTTTGTTGATAGCATTATGTCATAATCTGAAATTGTCATATTTCCATTTCTAGCATATTTATAGAACTATAGAAGAAACCCTAAAAATATTAATTTCGGAGCGTTTCTCTTGCAATATATTTACTTGATATTCACCGTATACATTGTATAATGAGATCCATGTAGCCGAGAGCTGCCAGCTCGGGGCGCGGCGGAAAGGTTATCGATGTTATCAGCAGTTCTTTTGTTATTTTGTTTTTAACTCGCTAATGCTCCGCTGGCAATCTATTCAAAGAGTCGCAGCCAAAGCAGTCTCACTTGTATATCGATCGTCGCCGCTGCCGACAACTAAACATTCACGCTGCTACACATTTTGCGTTAATTTTTCTATAATCAAAATGTTGTACTTTTTAGTAAAATTTCTTGTATTTACTGTAAATGTAAACTCAATGATCATTATTAATCCCGGACCTAAGTATCCACCGACTAAAGGAGAGGTTTGGCCGAAGCCGCGAAACGAAATCACGGAATTTACTTACTACACTTTCGATCCATCCAATTTTAAAGTTAAAGTAAGTGATATTTAATACTTTCTTTATTAAAATAGTAAAACTGTTAAATTAAGACCATTTTATTTAGAGTATTCACTGAACTTTGTTTGTTGAGAAAATTTATCTTGTTTATATAATATTTTTAACATAACTTTGAAATTAATAACAAGTAAATATGTTATTGGGGTAGTCCACTTAAAAATATCCCGTTTTTTTTTAATTTAATGAATTTTTAACGATTGTTAACCTAGGTGACGAATTACACATGCGATATACTTACTGCGGCAATAGAAAGGTATTCGTATATCGTGAGGACCACAGGACCGCGTCGAGACCAGCGGCCGGCCTCGGGGACCGAGCGTCGGCGACCAGTGGAGGACCAGGGCGTGTTGCAGGAGCTAGAAGTGCAACTAACTAAGCCATGCGAGGACTACCCGTATTTAGAAATGGACGAGAGATGTAAGTCAATTATTAAGATGATTATCACTTTATACGTCGGACTCTGTTGCACTGTACTCTATAATAGGTTCAAAATGTTTAAAACATATGTTAATTAGCTATCTTATTAATATTACAAAGGCTAACATTAAGATGTCTAGATGGATGGATGTTTGTTATTACATAGTTTGGAATAAATCTAGCACTTAGCCTGGAGGAATGCACAGGAAAGTCAAGGGGTTTGGATAGCTAGGGGGCGAAGAGTAGTGTTTGAGAACATGATGCCATTTTTTTAACCAAAAAACTTCAGGAAGTGTTAGGACTAGATGGGTAATGTTGTTGTTTACTTCTCGTCGAATTAAATTGTTTCATACGTTTTATTATCTCATAGTTATTGTAAATAAAATGCATCGTGTGTACAAGTTTGTTAATTTTGAAGGCCTTTAGAACATCAATATAAACAACAATTTAAATTAATCAGTATTTAAGTAGTAACCGATAAGCCGTTAGCGTATTGGCCTTATAAATAAGTGCCTGTTTAAGATTATCGTATGTCTGAAGTACTTTGCGGATCATCTTTTTTCACAAATACAGACGCTCTTAATCCAAAAAGGTACACAGACATTCTGAACAAATTACGTATTCCATTTTTTCCCTGTTCAGTTTTGTCCAGTGTTCGTCATGTATGCGTTTTTGTATTTAATGATATAAAATTAAAACCATGCATGCAATGACCGTGACAATGACAGCATAATGTAAGTTATTTTATTGTACACTGAATATTAAGGCTTCATCGTAACTTATTTTTAACATAGGTTTTACCAAATATCTTTACGGTCTAAGGTCATCACTACGCTGTGCCTCCCCCAGCGTCCCTTTACGCCCCACTTAACCCAAAATTGTGTTTCAGTAATAGTATTGCATAAATCGTTTGGGTCATTCCTGCGCCAACTAATACTATTGTGAACTCTGACTACCATGGTATCTCCTTTCAGACTCGCTGAGGGTGTCATCGGTGTCAGTTCTAACCAGCTCCTCCGTATGGGGCCTCCTTCGTGGCCTCGAGACGTTCGCACAGAAGTTCTACATCTCCGATGACATGAATGTAAGACAAATATGTGTTTTTGTTCAATTTATCTGCTCTGATCTTTATTGATGGATAAGTCATTGCGTTGAAATGACAGCTTTGCCTCGTTTCGCGCGCCTTTTGACGTGACTGACTGTTAAATCTATACCGATATACCGTCAGCGCCACACTGGCTAAAATTAAAAAGCACAAAACACCACGGCCTATAGCCGCTTGTCCATCTTTAGAGGTCAGTTGCTGACCCAAGGACGCCACTTGAACTTAATAACTAGTGACGTTGTGTACAACAAAAAAAACGGTAATAAAATACCCAATGTTTTACAAACTTTACGATATTTTTAAAACGAATAGAATAACAATTTTATTCGATGGTATGTAAATGACAATGTAATCTATAAAAAATATAATAAAATACGACAGGAATTTCGTCCGCGGCACCAAGTTTAAATTACGTACTTGGCTTATTCTATGCGTCTTATGTGTCAGGAGCTGAGGATAAATTCGTCTGTGGTGGTGGACTATCCGGAGTACGCGCACCGCGGGCTGCTGCTGGACACGGGCCGGCACTACATCTCGCTGCCCAACATCTTACTCACGCTGGACGCGATGGCCATAAACAAGATGAACGTCTTCCATTGGCACATCGTCGACGACCAGAGCTTCCCATACCAGAGTGAAAAATTCCCCGATCTTAGGTTAGTCCTTAATAATAATATTCGGAATATACACCTTTGAGTGATTTGTGCTAAATTCTTTTCTCTATATTTGTTTGAAATACCCCGATTTTGAAATTCAAAGTATTCCAAAAAATCTTTTCTTTTTGAGTACATAATTAGCGTAAGGATAAAGAGTCTAGAGCCCTTGGTCCGTGGTGAAGTTAATGACGTGATTTATGCCGGTCGTTAAGGGTAATAAAAACTAGAATGACTTTTAATGGATAACAAATTCCATTCGTTCTAACAAAAGTGTAAAGTATTTAAATATTTCTTATCAAAAAAAAAATGTATCGCTTAATTTAATTAGACGCAGTCAACCGCTTTTGTTTTGTTTATTTATACTGATTGATTTCCGAATAATTTATTGGTGTGCTTATGTCGTACATAAGACCAAGGAGTTGGAAATTTAAATACAGTTTCGTGTATTGTGTTGTAACAGCTTGCACGGCGCGTATCATTCTTCCATGGTGTACACGAAAGACAATATTGCGAGGATCGTGGAATACGCTCGGCTGCGAGGCATCAGAGTGCTGCCAGAGTTTGATGTGCCCGGTAACTAAATCCTTCTTAAATAAACTTTCATCATAAATAAATAATTATTTAATTGTTCTTGACATAAACCAAAAACATTTTTTTTTTTCGAACAGGTCATACTCGATCGTGGGGTAACGCGTACCCCAACATCTTAACGGCGTGCTATCGAGGACACGACGTGGTGGGGCTGGGCCCTATGAACCCCATCCGGAACGTCACCTACAAAATGATCCGCGACCTGTTCCGTGAGGTGCAGGCGTGGTTCCCCGACAAGTACCTGCACATCGGCGGGGACGAGGTTGAGATGAACTGCTGGTAAACTATGACACAGTTAAATTTCAGTGTAGTCATTTGTAGCTATATCTTTTGTAAGTAAATACAAATCATTAAAACTCCCGTTCAATCGTATTAAATATACTAAAACGAATCTTAAATATATCACTCTACTGGAGCGTAACAAGTCGGGTATAGTCTTCAGTAATATGAGAGCTACTGCTTATCCGCTGTCCGCAGGCGGTCCAACCCTGAGATCCGCGAGTACATGGAGGAGAACGGGTTGAGGGTGGAGGAGCTGCACGCTCTGTTCATGCAGAACACCATTCCGCTGCTCGCCAACGGATCCAAGATTGTCGTCTGGCAAGTGTGTACCAGTGGACTAGCGCGATGGTGTAGTGCCAATAGAATAAGACCTCCCAGGCACCTTAATAGCTTGAGCAAATAATTTCAAAGTTTTAGTTAAATTACAATGTTAACTCATTTTTAATCTTCTCTCATAACTAGTAATTAGATAACATAAATGTTTAATGCATTCCAATGGAAATTAGATAGAATATTTCCTGTTTATCTCCTATGGAAATGTTCGAGCATCAGCAAAGAACGATTCCAACTTAAGCACCTGATTTAATAAAACAAAATATCGATAAGGTCATACAAAGAAACTCATGTAAATAAATATAGTCTCTATATTTAAGGAAGTCTTCGACGACGACGTGCCTTTGTCGAGCGACACGCTCGTACAAGTTTGGAAGAACACTTGGATTGAAGAAATGGTGAAGGTAATGTTATTAGAAACTCATTTTTATCGAATTAAAGAATTATGAAAAGTTTTTTTTCTTTGTATTGTCCCACAACATTAATTCACTGCGGCGTATCTGCATCGGTGCCCAGGTGCTGGAGGCGGGCCACCGCTTGATCTTCTCGTCGGCGTGGTACCTGGACAACCTGCGTGTAGAGTGGCCGACGTACTACATGGCGGACCCGCGGCGCATGGTGCGCGACGCCACCGGCAGCGAGACCCTGCCCGCCGGGGTGATCGGCGGCGAAGCCTGCATGTGGGGGGAGATGGTCGACGATAGGAATGTTATACCGAGGTGTGTAAACATATGATAAACGAAACTATCAAGTACTGTAAATAAGTTATAAAAATACAACACTGGTGTTCAATTAGTAGATACAACAAATTTCTTATTCACTATAAAACATCATTGCTGATCTCCTAGCAGTGACCCGCAATAAGTGGTATTATGTGTACAGAGTGTGGCCGCGCGCGAGCGCTGTGGCCGAGCGGCTGTGGAGCGCGCCCGCGGTGAGCCAGTTCTTCCGCTTCTCCCGCGTGCCGCCGCCCTTAGAGACCTACAACCGCATGGAGGAGCACGTGTGCCGCATGAACAGGAGGGGCATCGCTGCTGAGCCGGCCAGCGGCCCGGGCTTTTGTCTCGTGTAAAGATGAAATATATAAAACACCTTTTTTGTACCTTTCCTGTTTTTGTGGCCGTACGCTCAGCAATAATTGTTGTATTTTATGCCTGAGTACGAAAATCCATCATGACAGTCGAAACTGTAGATAATAATTTTGTATAGTCTTACACAAATCATGCATATTTTAGTACTTTGATGAAGTTGAATGTTTTATTCGTGTTACATTTATGTGTTTTGTATTTTGTCTAGTACGTTTTGTCTGGACAATAAAATGTTTTTGTACATAACTTTTATTCCATTTCTTTTTTATTGCTCGTGTAGTCTTCCTTCCACGCTGTTGGAACCAACGCTTTCTTATATGAAAACATTTTTTTTTTATAACCTGATAAATAATTGGTATATTTGTATTTAGTGCAACAAAGTTATCGGGACTGTTAACATTCGATTTGTAGTATGGTTAATCGAAGACTGACCGAAGAATCGAACTGTTTTATCCAAAGTATACTATATACCTTTTATAATTTTAATAAATAATGAATAATAATGATGAAGATTTTAATTTGTTAAACACAAAAAAAAACAACTCCATAGGTGGATAGGTTATAGCTTAGAGATGACAGCTTCTTGTGCGTTTCGATTTAATCGCGCCTGTCGATGTTACTGACAATTAATTAAATCTTTATTATTAGTTTGGATCATGACCACTGCTATCGATCACTACTGTTAGCGTTAAAATGGCAAAAATCATATAGGCACAAAATGCTATGGCTCGTCTGCTCATTTATAGCGATCAGTGCAAGAACCGTAAACCATTGTACCGGTCTTTTACCGGGGCCCTTCCCTAGGCTATCAATAAGCTTTGAAATATTTATTATCTGTAACGATTGGTAAACAATTTTTGTTTGAATACATGTGCACATCGTGTAATATTTACCGTATTTTTTTTAATAAGCGATATGCGACTCATATTCTAAAAAAATAAAATTAATGATGTCAGGGTATCTAGAGGTGAAGTACCCTTTCAAATCAAACCTCGGCCTAAATCCTTTCAAGGTAAGTTTTATTTTAAAAACGGAACCTTTTTGGGTTTGTAATTTTATTTTAAATACTTATTCATGGGTTTTGTTAGTCATGGAAGAAACAATGGTGTATACTTCGGCCAAGTGCAACCTGTGGCGGTGGGTCACTGGCGGTATACTGCAGCGAAGCGGGTGCTCCCGCGGGCACGGTGGACCTGCCATCAGGTTGCATTGTAAAGCGGGCGAAGTCTCGTACTCGCCCGCACGCATTCGCCGTGTTCTCCGTGGAGGAGCCCTGCAAGCCTCGCGTGCTGCTTGCCGCGACGTCCCTTCATGATGCTCAACATTGGATGGACAAGATTCGGAACTTATTAAATACTGAGAATTTGATCGGTGAGTTTATATTTTACTACCTTCATCCTTACACTGTTTACAGTTTTCGTGAATTAATGTTTGTAAAATTATGGTACATTATTTTTTTAAATTTAAAGTATGTAAGAAGGTAATTCTATATACTAGAAGACTAATAATTATCTATGCAAATTAAATTCTGTTTCAAAATAACATTCAAAATTATTAGGTACATTTTAATTGTAGACATTAAATATATAATTTACTATTTAATATAATGAATAATCAAGCATCAGCAATTGAGATAAAAGAAATCTTAGAAATATACAGTTTGTGTTTACTTGTTTTAAAAAATTGACATTACCTTCATACAGTGTTCAAATTATTTAAATATTTCATATATTTATATATGAAAATTAAATTAATGAGTGAAAGATTACTATGGTATAGGCAGGTTACACAAGTGGGTTAAGGACGGTAAGATGAGTAAAACATACTATTGAAATATGCTTATTTCTTTCTTTTCTAAATCTAAAGATGTTATTAATGACTATAATATGCAAAGGAGAATGTCAGTCAAAATTAAAATCCCTAATATTCGCTATAAAATGTAAACAATTTCATTGTTTCTATTTATTTTGTTGAACAAAAGATTTGCCAAATGTTTAAAACAGCATGTATCTATATTACAGTTTGAGCTTTGACCATAATAATGGTTTGACAAAAATATTTGAATATTGGAATTGGAAAAAAAAATGTTTATGCCTGCTCTTCTATGATTGCAGGAATATTTGTCATTTGTTTATTTTTAATTTACATAACTGTATAATAATATTATTTTTATAAGTGACACAGATGTGCATGTTTGTGTTGAGAGCTTCATGTCAAGGAAGGGCATTTCCAGTGACCCGATGACTCAGGGCCATTGTATATTATTCATCTTGAAATGTTTAACTTATTATTCATAGTCATAAATAAGGCATTTAAGAAAAAGATGTATGGATTGTCCATTTTTTTTCTAAGAATAATAAAAAAATATCCATACACTAGTATTATTGTTTACAACAATAATAAATTCACTTAGAGCCAATACATGGCTGAGTTAATTAAATAGACTGTTGCCAAAATAGCAAGTCTTTCAAATCAGTTAATAGGATTTAAAGTGTAAATTTTTATAGGATATTATACGATTTACTTCCGAGTCTAGACTTGTACCAAAGAGTCACATTGACTTAGAGTTTACACTTCATAGGCTAAAATTCTCTAGTTTTTTTTTTTAGGTATTTGTTTTAGTGCTTGTTAGTACTTTAATGTCCCACAGTCGCGCGGCCATGGCCCAAATTTGCGTCATAATTTGACGTCACTATATTGAATGCAAATGCATTTTGCGTTCATAATTGTAATCCGACGAATGTGTAACGCCCGACACAGCGCACGCCTTGATGTCCCATTGTTTCATTTTTTTCGAATATCGTGTCGTGTTAAGAGATTACCTTGTGTGTGACATGCAATTCTATTTTTTTTTTAATAGTTTTTGTTACCGCGCTCGACAGCCAACAATAAGTCATTTCATTTGATAACTATTTGTTTCTTCTATAGATGTAGGTAATTGAATTTTTAATTCAATTTTTATGTGAAACAGGGTGGGAGAAAAAAGTATGGGATGAATTCTAATTGTTCAAAAAGTTTTAATATGTTTTTAACAATAAAAGCCATGAGGAAAAAAGAAGGAATAAAATTATAGAAAAAGGAAGTAACCATTATTGGCGTTTGTTTTTAGTTATCTATTTTTAAATTTTGATTGTTCTAAAATTTGAATTTAATTTAAAACAATTGACGTTACACAGTAATTGAGGGAGAGAGAACAATAACAATCTTATGCTTGTTATTGTTATATGAGTTATTAAATTAAGTTGCGGTACCATATAACAATGTAAGACGTTATTTTGTTGAAGTTTAAAGTCCCCTTGTTACTTGTAACTCAATATGTCGCTTCGTTTGGGAACTTTCTGCGTGTCATATAACTTGACCAAACATTCCATTGTTCATTCATTCAGTCTCGTAGAACATATAACATCTCATTCATTTCATTCGCTTTGGGGCAGCTTTCCTTGACCTACTAATGTAAATTTTGCTTGTCAACATTATTTGATATTATTAACTAACTTTGTGGACAACTTAGTTAACAATAACGTCTAATGACCATTTTATAAATAGTTTTATTATATTTAATTGAATTGTTTACAATTATAATTCTAGGTATTGCGGCCGGACACCGGGAGGTCCCGAGTCTTATGTACATATTGTATTTGTAGAAGGTTAATTATTTTGAAATACGAATACATTCTATAATTCTCCGAAATTGACAGTTAAATGCTATTTATAAATCATAGCAAATGACTTTCAAATTTGTTGACCAAAGAAAGTAATTGAGAGGAAAACTTTATGCAATCATATATCAGTTGTTCAATTCGATACTAATATAAGCTTTATTCATGCTTAATTCACCTTCATTCGTTCATCATTCATTGCAGGCGAGGGCCCCGGGAAGGATTCGTTCAGTGTGACGGTGTTGAGCACGGAGTTGTCAAAGAAGTGCGGGCTGAGCGGCGCCGACTGCGCAGTCACGATTGGCGCCGCGGGGCTGCTGGTGGCGAAGCCCCGTCGCCTGGCGACGTTACTCCCCTGGCCCCACCTCGCCGAGCTGCGACCGGACCCCGCCGATAAGAATATATGCGTGTTTACGCTTGATAGGTTGGTCTGCTCGGCTTCCGCACGTCTCCATATAACAATGGCTCAATATAGTTCACTATTTAATCATCATCAACTCCGCAAAGCTTATCTTCATCATCAGCGTCACTGTAATCTTAAAATTCTGAAATAGGATTAAGTTATTTATACGTGTTTAAAACACACCTCTTAGAAAAACAAAAATTATTTAATACGAAAAAAAATTTGATAAATGATTTAGAAACTAACTTTGAATGTCTCTCGCAACAGCAGATTGTTTAATCTCCGCGCCACCGGGCTGTCGTTGTAAACGTGTTAGGTCAAAGGTTATTTATTTTCCTCAACACTAGTGTAACAAAAATAACATTGTGTACGTAATAAGTAGTTCCCGTGAGAAGGCGAGCACGCTCCTTACCTACATGAACATACAGCTGGTATTCCGCCACTCGTATAAACAGTTATATTTGTTGTAAATTAATTTTGAATAATCTAATTTTTGTACTGCAGTCAATTGTATCAATTTTAATTATTTATTTCGTGCAAAAAGGAGCTTCCGTGAACGAATCTCGTCACCAAATGGACTTTGTGAAAAATATAAATTATTTTATTAATAGTGTGTATATCAAAAAAAGGTAATATAATGAATTGTAAGAATTATCTAAGATAGTCTCGATGTAAGCGTCTACTGCGCTCTCCTCCCAGATTTGATAACAATGAAAGCATAAGTATTAACATTGTAGTCTAGAATTTCTTGTATCTTATTTAAAGTAAAAATTTGTTCGCAGTGGGTTCAGTCAGGGCAGCGGCGTGATGAAGTTGTCGAGCCCGCTGGCCGGCGAGCTGGCGGCGGCGGTGCGCAGCGCGCTGCGGCGCCGCGCCCTGCCTCGCGCCAAGCTCAGCCGCAGCGAAGGCGACCTTAGAAGTCGTAGTGAAGTCGAAGCTGGTAAGCATCTCACTTCTCATAGTAAATTTTTCGTATTAAAGTGAAATAACTCTCGAGTATAGATGTGGCACTGCACGTGTTAATTGCTTTTGTGTTTAATTCGTGCTTGTATCACATTGCAGAGGAGGCGCGGCGCAGCAGCTGGTACAGCGGGCCCTCGGAGGTGTCGCTCGATGACACGGACCTCGTCATGTGCAAGGTAACACATATTGACATTGTTAAGGACATCGGATGAAATGAGCAGATGACATAAAGGTTCTGTTAACATGAGCAGGAGCCGCGCCCGTTCGCCGCCGGCCCGCTGGCGCTGCGGGCGCGCGCGCTGCTGCACCTCGCGCCCTTCGACGACGTCGACAGGTAGACCCGACCTGGCTCCGGCAGTGTGGTTGCGACCGCTCGTGACGTGTGTGTGACGTCTGTTTGTGTTGTGCAGCGGGTGCGACCGGCGCTCGCTGGTGTCGGTGGCGTCGGGCGTGTACGAGGAGATCGCGGAGGAGCCGGCGGGGGGAGGCGCGGGCGCGCGAGCGCTGGCGGCGCGGCGCGCGCTAGACTGCGACGAGCCCACGTACGAGAGCGTGGCGGAGTGCCTGTACGCCACCGTGCGCCGCGCGCGCCGCGCCCCGCCGCCGCCGCTGCCGCCGCGGCACCACGCGCCGTACGTATCCGGGGCTCGCCACTGCTTGTGTCTCAACTAATCTCATCATGAAACAACTTTCTCATTAAGATTATCTCACAGTTAATCCATATTATATTGACCACCGAATAAATGTCCATTTAATAATATTCTTTTTATTAACGGAATAGTTTGTTTATCATATTTGTATTATGTATTTGCAGGCTGGTGAAGCTGGGCGAGGCGTGGGTGTGCGGGCCGGGCGGCGCGGCGGGCGCGGTGACGCGGCACAGCTCGCTGGGCTCGCTGCCGCGCTACTGCCACGCGCGCACGCTGCCCAAGGCGCGCCAGCCATTCAGCGTGTTCAGGTGCACTATATATACCAATTTATAACTTGAACAAATCGCCTTCATCTTTTCAGTTTTTTTATTCTTCCGTATAATAAGTCCGGCCAGTCCTTAGCACTAATGTTAAAATGTCTCAATTTCCAGAAAAAGACTTAAAAGCGATTCCCGGCTAGCGAGCTCGCCTAAATCTGAGAACTCCAAAGAAATCAAAGACGTGGAAACGAAGAAGAAAAAGTTTGAGTTCCCGCCGCCGCGGGACATATTCAAGAGCTTTCGGGTCAGCAGGAAGATGAAGAACCTGAAAATCGGGTCGGCGCTGGGCAAGGGCGAGACCAAGAGCTGCGAGTTCCTAGACGACACGCGGCACGTGGCCGCCAGCCGGTGCTCCAAGTCTGTGGAGTGCCTGGAGGGCCCGCTGCAGGGCGAGTGCGACGGCGACGTGTCCCTCAAGATTGACGACGAGGGCCTAGCCGCGCTCGCGCTGCCGCCGGAGATCGTGGAGCTGATCCTGCGCGGCCGCGACCAGCTCGCCAAGCTGCGGTTGAGGGAGGCCGCGGCGGAGAGCGACTACGTGCCCATGTCGCCCATCGTGCCGCCGCCCAGCGAGCACCACTACATAGTCATGTCCCCGCGGACCAACCTCGCCTGATCTAGTCCGCGCCCGCGCTCTGTGTTTCTCTGTTACCAGCTAGTGGAATGAGGGTATGTGATATTTTTTAGTAGAAAGGAGTAGTCATTTATTCGGGAGGAGAGGAATAATTATAAAATTCTGAATGGACTGCGTTTATCTGAGTGCCGTCGTTTTGACGGGTGTTGGCGATTTTTATGACGTTTTGAATATGTTTATCGTATGTAGTAAAAAGTGGGTCATGGTCAAGTGAAGCTCACACAGCTGTGATGTGCGCCCGGAGCTGCGGTGGAGGTGGCCGGCGCTCGGGAGGATCGAACTGTGATACAGTGTGACGTCACAACAAGTAATCGAATGACATCAAAACGTTTTGTCGACAAGTTAGGTGTATAAACGAAAATTAATACTCGCAAAGTCAAGAAATTCTGTTAATCTTTTGGCTCGACGTTGCCCGTACAGATAAAAGTAATATTTATTATTTAATTGTAATAATCTAAAATAACGTGTTTTATTTATTGACACTGTAAGTCACTAACGGCATAATATTTTTTTAGACTGAAATTAATTTATAACTCCGTCAATGACCGTCCATGTAACTAGGCATGAGGATGATTTGAGGGTGTGATATAGAAGGGCACGTGAAAGGGGAGGAGAGAATAAAACTACTGTATGAACATTTTGACGGATGGGATCAAGTTTGCTCTTTGTTTTACTTCAATTTTTAAGTAATGCAAATCATTACGACAGCTATCTCATTAACAGTTACGTTGGCCGCACAACACATGAAATAACCTTCCATTTGACTTTACCGTTTCAACAACTGACAGAACTTAAAACTAAATTATCTATAATAAAAAGCCTACTGTCTATATGTTATTAAATCAGAAAATAAAAGAAAAAAACTATAATCGCCTTCAAAACAAAACATATCGAATCTGAAAGATGCCTTACTTATAAAAGGTATTTAATATAAATAATTCAACTAAGATATTGTCTATTTTACTCAAAATATCTATATTGACGCGCCGTCTAACTTCCAAGACGTTTTAATTCTAAAAGATTTCTTTTCACTATTCTGGAACAATTTTCTAAATCCAGTTGTAATAAACAAAAATACTTAGTCCCATAAATATTTTAGCTGATCGTTGATTGGCACTTACTAAATATTGCGCAAGTCCGTAAATTTTCGTCCTAAAAAATTGTAGACAATATTATCATAGATGTGTAATCTATAAATGGAGTGTTTGATACATGTTCACGTCTAATTCAAGGTCTATTTCAAAATGTCATTTTGTATTGTAAATGACAACTGTAGATGTATTTACCTAAACAAAAGACTTCCTGAGATCTTTTTTCCGACTCGCTTTGTACTCTGCAGATATTTATAGGTTATAAATCTATGAGTATTGTAATTTTATGTAATTGATTTAATTATTTGAGTATTAATTGTCATTGTGGCTGTAACATTGTAATGCACTGCCTTGTCTAAGATAGAATAGGTAAATAAGATTGATACCATCGCGGTGTTTACTTCGGACTAGTGTCGAATAGCTAATAGTTAGGACCAGGATGAGAATGTATTGTATTAGATATAGACTCAAAGCTAGTTTTACTATATAGGGTAACTTGGCGAGGCTTCGCAATTTCGCCTTACGACTGAAAACACCTTGGTTGTTAATTTATACAAATAGTGTCGTGTATCGTTGTCGCCGAAATATGAAGAAATGATAGGAACAAAATGGCCGCCCTGGTGACAAGAAGACGCGGCGGGAGCTCGTTCGAATGAAAGGCAGCTTTATTGTACTAAGTATACGGCTTTATTTGCGCTGACGTGTTGTGATATTTGATATAACTTGTTATGTATTTCGCTTTGTTGGTTATTGAGATAGTATGTTGGTTGCAAACATTGGACGATCGGCGCCTTGGCGCCGAATATTGGATGTAAAGAGAACGTTGTTTGCGAGCTTAGAAGCGGTGTGGCAAACTGTTGCTTGTATTTTAGTATATAAATGTTTCGTCAAGTTTTGATATTAAAAAGATATTTGGCCAGTCTTAGCTTAATTGTGTAGCTTATTTTCTAGTGTATTTTATTGAGATTTAGGTCACAATATTACCGATGTGACCAGTATGTTATTGTAGACTAGTACTTAATTCCAGCGTCCTTAAAGCTTCGCTTTTTGTAAGAACACTGACGC
Organism: Papilio gigon; assembly: GCA_027563995.1. Lineage (NCBI taxonomy): Eukaryota > Metazoa > Arthropoda > Insecta > Lepidoptera > Papilionidae > Papilio > Papilio gigon. The sequence continues at coordinate 700,437 of JAODUI010000008.1, read as the reverse complement.
GATCTCCTCAGGGTTGCAATTTGTATTTATTTAAAGAATTTTAATTAATTTTTTGCAAGGACGATGTGATCTGGCCCAGATGTATTATTTTTGTATAAGTTTTAAAAGTTTTTTTAGAACATTTTTCTTCGTGCAATTGCCTTCTCTCTTGTTACACTTGGATAATTTCAATCACAATTGTTTTAGTTAGTGTATTATTGAACATCTATATTTTAGTAGCTGTGTTCATTTGTCTTTATTCCCTGTAGGAATGTCCCCCACGTGAGCGGTCAACGCGACGAAGCGAAGCGACGCTGTAGTTACAAATAGTGATATTCTAAAGTTGAAATGTCATACATTCACAGCACCGCGTCGCGTTTACTGTTGCGTAGGAAAACATCTTACATTTTAATGTATTTTATTTATTTTGTACCGGTTTCTCTTCAAGTATTGTTTTTATATCCCTTCCAAAATATCTCAATAAAATTGACTGAAAAACTCTGTTTATATATAGATAAATAATATATATTTTGATCGAGACGTGTCAGGGGAGCGGCGCGCACGCGCGTACTTGTTGGTTCGTTTGTTTAGTTTATTTATTTAGCGGCTGCGGAATTAGGAAGAGGAGCACTGTCTTGTGTTATTTAAATAAAGTTTGTACGTGTATAATGGTATTTTATTTATCTTCTTTTAAAAAACTAATTTAACGAAAGACTTTACCGACATATCTATTAAAATATTAAAACTTTCGTGAGATATCTCCCTATACCACTTTTAAAACGGCTTAGCTCACGTGTAAATCGGTGTCGGTACCGACTAGTTTTGAGCCCATCGGGGGCTCTTCTTCAAGGTGAGTCTGATTGGTACGATAGCGCGTTCGCGGCCCGACGCTAACTGACTAGTCGGTACCGACACAGACTTACATACGAGTTGTCATTTTGCAAGTAATATAGCGATATATCTAATACGAAACAGGCGAATAGATATTTTATCCTTAATACAAATCAACATCAAGAGTTTGTCAATATTTATATAAATAGTTAAAAAAAAACCACTCAGACAGCGACAGCGCCCCCGGCCATAGTCAACCACACTGTCCCAGTGCGTGTTTGTTGACTTCACACATATCTTTGAATTTCTTCGGCGATATGTGTAGGTTTCATCACGATTCCCTTCACCGTTAGTGTGTCGGATAATGTACATATGCAATTCGAAAAA
>JAODUI010000008.1:680652-698086 GCA_027563995.1 Papilio gigon | reverse complement strand
GTTGTGAAGGTCTCGTGAAGAACTTACTATAGAAATGATCCTATGAAGTAAGGTCTTGTCGCTGTCGGGCAAACCCGTGCACCTCATTACGATGGAATAGTTTTCTATATCGTGATTTTGATTTTCACTTGTTGTGTGTGGTGACATCTAGCGGTGATTTAGATCAACGCAACAAATTTTAGATGATTTATTTACTTAGGCTTAGATGTACATTTGTTTTCTAATCACCAGATCAGTTGTCACATATTTTAGATTTAGATAACGAACTGTATATACAGACTCAACGAGTATAATTTGTATATAGAATTTAAATTAAATTGTAAAACAAAAAAAGATAGTCGGCCAGTACTTAAAACAGCGCCATCTAGAAGGTAATATAACACTACAAGTATCCATAAATTATTATTTTAAACATCGTAACTTAGAAAATACTTGACATGGATGCTTTCTCCTAGTTTCAAGCCCATCGGGGTCTTCTTCAGGGTGGGTGAGTCAGTTCTGATGGTTTCGAAACTAGTCGGAACCGACACCGATTTACGTGTGAGTTAATCCGTTTTTATATGTAATATAGTGAAATATCTCACAATATTTTTAATAATTTAAAATGCTTTTAAGTTCAATTTTCCATCCAAAAACCGCACCCAAGTTTAGTTTTGTTCCTCGCACTATCCAATCAGGGACAAATTAAACAAGCCATATTTAGATTTATTAATTCATTTACAAACGGCATCTTATATCACAAAATAAACGCTGTCCACATTATAACGCATTTATAAAAGTTAGACGAAACTGTCACTAGTTTTCATTTAAAACTAGTTATTTTGTATTAATCATAGCATTGAAATAAATAATAAATCTCATATCACGACTGAATTAATGCTTTATTTTATCAAACTTCTAATTATACTATTTATTAAGAAGCATCAAAAATAATATTTCTTTGACATTGTATTTTGCAATTTTTGAAATTACAGAATTTAGGTTTAATTATAAAAATTTGGTCGTTTATTAAAATATATTTATTAATATAAATTAGATTTTAGCTCCGAGATTAATTGATGTATTTCCTTCATGTGTTGTTACATCTATTTATAATACCAAGACTAACATATATTAGAATTTTAAAAAAATATTGGAGATAAACACAATAAATGCATTTAATTGGGGTGAGATTCGAACCAATTTTTCATACTAAAATTACAATACCTTTTAATAATTTATCGACTTAAAGCCAAAAATAGTAACAAAAATTAAAAATTTCGATAATAAAACAATTTTTCTCGTCTAAATCTAATAAAATAGTAAAGTGAAAAAAATGTATATTGTAAAAAAAAAATCAAGCGGTTACAATCTAAAAAACAGTAAATACGTGGGGATAAAATAAACTTAATACGCACTCAGAGTCAAGTGATCAGTAAAGGCGACGCTTAGTGTATTTACTCATACTAAAGCTACAATTAACGTTTACGAGTGCAGTCAATTATTTACTTCCCTATAGTATAATGTACACATAAATCTAGTCTTATATTTCCTACCTGCCCCCGCTTCACCGCACACATACAAACTATCGTCACATAGCCTCGGATAAATGCAATCGATAAAATCTATGGAATAGAGAAAAAAAATTAAAGCCATATTCTGATTTATTTCTAGTACGTTTTTTTTTAATTTCTTAATTTTTTTTTATATCGACCACTTTTGAATCGCCAGTACTTTAATATTAATAAATACTGGGAAAACCTTTTGTTTTTGTATTTAATAAATATTTAACTTGTACATAATAATTTTTATATTTTTTCCGTTATCGAACGAAGTATAACATTTTGTTAGTTAATCTTATGCTTGTGCTAGGAACCTATGACCTCATTTTGCACTACATACCGCTACTGAGCTATTGGCGCTTAGATTTACTACATGCTTTTAACATCGAAATGTAACCTATAGATGGAGTGTTACATAGAGGTGACGTCTGATTGAGTTTTCATTTTCCAAATATTCTTTTGTATTGTAAAGGATCACATTGAGGAAATTTAACACAAAAAAGCCTCCGGAGGCTTATTGCCTCACTTTTGTGCTCCGGATGATGTATCTACAGTTTATATGTCTGTAGTTTTTAACGCATTTGCATGAAATTATATTTGATTATAAAACTACAAGAAACACGATTTCAAATAAATATTATTACTAGTAATTAACTTCCTTGGGCACGTTGTTCGCGGCCCGGCAGCCCGTCAGTCCGCCAGCCCGGCGACGTTCTCTGGAATTTTAAATATCAGATTAATAATTACTTTTTCTTGTATTTGTATTTGAAGTTGTAAAAGTCAAGGAAGTTTCTTTTTTAATAATAATTTAGTATTTAGGTTTTTTTTATTTACAAAAATATGAGCAGATTTTTGTTAATTGACTTTAATTATTTTTACCACTCCAACTAAACTCTAGGGTTGTTAGGATATTGTTTATAATAATCGAATGGCAGGATTTTAACTCTTGACCACGTCATCGAAGTTTTTATATATACGTAGGTATAATTTAGATATGAAGTAGGAATTTCGCTTAGGAATTTCTTTGCTAATTTGGATAGTTTTTTTAATAGGTGAACAGAGGTCACCTCCTCCCACCTAAAAGGGTGAGAAACAATAAATTATAGAAATTTTCAATAGGGTTCTATGACCGAATGCCCTTTGATATCCTTTAAAAAAAACAGTCACCTAAGTGAGTGCAACTGGATCAGATGACCTCCCACTCGCTGTCCAGATGCTCGTCTGGAGAGATCACGTCTTTGACACCGTTCTTCAAATCTAATCGTACTTCGATGTTCTCTAAATTCCAGTTATTAGGTAACTGGACGACTTTAGGCACTAAGTCTATGACGTTAGGTTCTATTTTAGCTTGGACAGGTTTCTTTATAGGTTCCTCTTCCCTCGGGACCGGTTTATCTTCGTAAGGTTTGAAGTATTCGATGTGTTGCGGCGCCTCCTCCGCCACGTGGCTCGCTATACTAAAAGATTCGAGGTTCAATAACTTAGCGAGTATTTTCTCCTTTTCTTCTATCTGTTTCTCGAGTAGGTCGTCGTTTTGTGTATCGTTACTGGAAAAAAATTGTTTAGTGCAAGAATTAATGTCAATTATTTGAACTGTCGACATTGTTATATTAGTAGGCGATAGATTTGAAATTTGTTTTTTTTTAATAAGAGGAAGGAACAAACGAGCGACGGGAACACCGCAGCGATTATCGACGGCCATAGACATTTAGAAGAGATTCACATAGTTACACTGTAAAGTGTTTTTTTTTAACCGGGTATTATTGTTCTTGCAGTATCATTGTTATCTGATTGGTGGGCCTTAGATAAATTTATTGGCCTCTTTTTTAAATAGGGGTCAGTGTTCAACTTTGCCATACCTGTAGACACTGACGTTCATAAGACAGGGGCTGGTGTAGCTGACGGCGGGCGGCCGGCGCGCGGGAGTGCCGAGCCGCGGCGTGCTGGCCCCGGAGCTCCCCTCCCGCCGCCGACTTCTCTTACTACTGTGTATGAGCTCCTCATCACATTTCTTCTCCATTATTCGATTATATATACTAATTTTTTTCTGCAATTCCTCCGATTTTATCTTCCTTATTTCCTCCGCGTCGCTGGAAACGTCTTTAAATTCATTTACAATGGATTCTAAGACGTTATCTGCAATGTCTGTTGGCAGGTTCTTTATGGGCGGTAACTCGAAGCACTCCTCCGCGCTGGCCACGGCGCCGCTGTCGATGGTCTCGTTCCTGGTCAGCAAGGAGATGGGCTGCTCTAACACGCTGGTGATGTACGGCCCAGTGCTGTCCAGCTGAGTCAACTCTCGCACCGTGTTCACCGCTTGTTGGATTGATGTAGTCAACGAACGAGTCATCAGATTTGATGTTTCATCTGTAATCAATATTGGAATATTTTAATATGGATAAAATCATCTAAGTATATTAATTAACAATAAACATACATTTTTAGAGTTATGTCAATGTGATAGAACGAATACTGACAAAATTTATTAGCAATGTTTCGTTAGAAAATATTAGCCGATTGTTGGAAACAGGCGACATGCAATGTAGTTTTTTGTTAAACACACTGTTTGACAGTTTTATTTTGAAAGTAAATAATTAATATATTTTAATATTATTAATGTACTGTAACTTGGCAACATTGTTTTTCCATTGTTTTGTATTGTGAAGTGAAATTAATAAATGACCACTTACATGGCTAAGACAATTTCACTTAAAACAATATTTGCTTAATTGTCTCATCTATCACTAAGCAATATAAAAATATTACCGTTATTTCTATACACTACTACTAAGTGTAATAAAAAAAATCAAATAATGTAACAGAAAAAATGTAGTTCAACTCCTATACACAAATACACTGTATGCAGTAAACAAAAGCGACATAAGCACAATAATGCGACAAAGCAGTGTAGCTACACGCGAAAATGGTGAAATAAAAAAAAACACAAATTTTTTTCTGCAAAAAGTATATTCATGTATAAGTACAATACTCAAAATAGAAACATGGACCAATGACGACAGTCCTTGTTCCAAATTTAAAAAGAAAACATACAACGGCGAACGTGTTTTGTGGTTTACTTTGTTAATCTTATCAACGGAATAATCAGTATTGCACAAAGAATAAACCCAACATAAACATGTTTATACCATGCAGATATTAAAATAATCTTTTTAAATAAACGAAAAATCATTTATATAGTATACAAAAGTTACACTAACATTAAGTACTCTAAAAAAACAATCAAAAACTATTTTACATATTAAAAAAAAAAAAGTTAAAACAATTTGTAAAACGGACCAGGTATAAAAACATTTTCGATGTATAATTAAGTACATACGTCACATTTGTTTAGTTTGTACAATCTATCAGGCGTTTATTTTAAAAATACAACGGAATAATACACATAAAAACAAACGAAAAAAATTTATTTAGGCACTCTTAAGTAATCACTACATATAAAAAATCAAATTAAAACTTTCTAATCAATTCATTTTAGGTCAAACACAACCATATAGATAAATGAAATGCATGAGCGAGATAATATTCACAGACTAAACATGAATTGTTTTTTTAAGCATTCGGCCACGACATTTAGGACTTTCGGTCACTTTCTATGTTTATAAAAAAAACATTTTATACTTGCAAATAATTGTTACTTTGCTTGTGCATAAAAACATGGCACATTTTTATCTGTACTTATAAAGCCTGTCTATTTAATTCAGAACACCTTATAATAAAAATATTACAAAAATCTATTGGTCCAATTTTGGTATTTGTTAGAATTTTACTATAATAATGTTAACTATATACAATTTAAAATATATACATGAAACAAAAAAATAACCTAAATTTTGTTAAGTTTAAAATATTCAATCAAGTAATATTGACTATTTATTAATTAAGTACAAAGTAATACCGGAATGTTTTAACTATAGATACATTACCTATAGGTATCTAGTCCGAAGTAGAAACGTCAAACGACAAATACCAGAGACCCTTAATTCGACTTAAATCACTCAGTGTTGTCATTTAAAATACAAAATGGCATTTCGAAAATAGACACTCGATGAGACGTCAAACTTGTATGAAAAATCACATCTGTAACTATAGGTTACATATCTAGAGTAGTACTTAGTCAAACTGTGTATAAATTAAATTATAATATAAGTAATAATTCAATAAAAACCCCAAATTTATGTTTTCTATGCTTTTAAGCAAAAATCATATTAAATGTCTCAGTCAAACCTTTCTTAGTCAATTTATAATATTATCTTTTCTTAGAATTTCATTTTTTCAGTAAGATGGCACTACATACAATTTCCTTAGAAAATATTTTCTTTATAAAAATTATGTTCATATAAAATAATTATTTCACAACGGACACTTTTACGAAACAAACCAAAAGTGACAATTAAAAAAAATAATGTAGAATAAAAAAAGATAATTATTTTAATATGGAATTAATTTGAAAAAAAAAACCAAAACGGACGGAAATATTCACAACATTTTGATTATATAAAAAAAGTATAGCACCCATCATTGTTTTAAAACTTTTCAGTTAATAAAATGACAAAGTAAAAAGTATTTACTTAGTCCGATTGTGTCCGAGCTTATACATAATTAAAAAAAAAGTAATAATCACTAAACTTGACATCTGTCAAAATATGACAGTTGTGCGTCATGTGTAGGCCGACGAATTTATCTGACCCCGTATGCATAAAAAACTTGTCTTCTGTATCAGGCCCAGATAAGTTGGTCAAACTATTTGTATCTACGTTTGTGCAGGTGACGTCACGTGTGTGTGTGTGTCAGAGGTTACCTTGTGCGCGCGCGAGTGCGGCGGGCTCGGGCGCGTGCGCGAGCCGCACCAGCGAGCGCGGCCCCTCCAGCACGAAGATCTCGTCCTTGTTCACGGACACAGACAATATCCTGAAACAATAACTAACTTATTTACACCGCAAACACTTTCAATATTATTTTTTTTTATTATTATTTGACAGGTGTATTGAGAAAAAAAGTTGGATCTGTCTTTTTGTAATTATGCGAGGGACTATGACTTTGATATTAAGAACTGACCGCCTGAGGTCGTCGACGACGGCGACGGCGGTGAGCGAGCGCGGGTCGAGCACGTAGAGTAGGCGCTCGTCATGCGCCACGAGGAAGTGCTCGCGGAACACATGCAGTGGGCCTAGGCTGGCCTCGCACTCGCCCCCCGCGCCCGCCTTCTTCTGCGCAGGGTTCAGCAGCTCCGCTACCGTCAGCGGATTGGATATAGCTTCCTGCAAATAGAAAAAAAAGATCATTCCAAGTCTTAGAATGCAAGAAGGTTCAATAGTTGCATAGTGTATTCTCATACTTGATCTTACCACAAAACTCTAATGACCACTCAATAATTGTAAGGAAGTCTTTATAGAATCTCTTATGAACAACTTTATTAAATCATAGTAAAAAAAAATTAAAAATAGGATTCCTATAAGTGACCTTGAACAGCAGTGTATGCAGCACGTTGCCCTGCGCGTCCGCCCGCCAGAGGCGCAGGCCGGCGCGCGCGCAGTACGCGGCCGCGCCGCCGCCGCGCGCGTACGAGTGCTGGAACACCGCGCCCAGGCGACATAGGCTGGCAAGACAATGCCACATTGTATACAGTCGAATCCAATGAAAAATGAATACCTTTATAATGATCAAATATATCACAGACTTATATTAACTATAAAAAAAAATAATTCATGTAAACTATGGGCACGTAGAGATTTATTCACTTTATTGGAGTCATTTGAGAGACTGTGCTCATCTAAGTATTGTATATAAATGAATGAAATTAGAAGTAGCAACAGACGATAGTATATCTGTCTCTCTCTCCTACACGAACCTCTTCCTCTCCTTCTTGCCGAGCTGGCTGACGTGCCAGCGCGCGTCGCGGCGCTCGCACAGTATGGTGCGGTAGATGCTGGACACGAGCAGGGTGTTCTGGTGGTAGCTCATCTGCACTATCTCGTACTCCTCGTTCACTATCTCCATTGACTTACACAGGTGCTGGAAACACATACATTACAAATACGTACATTACACTGTGAAGTTGTTGTTTTTCAAAGCGGCCGCGACCGCCCGTTGGTTGGCGACTAGGACAATTAGTAAAGGCGCCATCTTTTGCCGTAAAAGGTGAACACACACGTACATGTACATTGTTCCAAATTATATCAAATTTTGTGACTATTAATAATGCACACACAAACTGATCTATTTTCAAATAATAAAAAACGTATCTTAGAAGCAATGAACATATTCTTTCACACGCAATGACCGCAACATTTTCGATGACATTATGAAATCGTGTAATTGCCGGCATGAAGAGTTGACGTTTGATAATTAAAAGATTTGAAAAATTAATTTGGAAAAACATGTCATTTAGTAACTAGTCAATTTATTAGCCTATTCCTCGAGTTATTTCTAGAAAACTTTACAAAACACATCAATATGATTACTTTCAATTATGATCAAGTAACAGATGGTATCTAAAAAAATAAAATATTTTTCTATTGCCAAATTCAATGGAAATGAAAAATCATACTCACACATTTCATAATGTCATTAATTATGTATGGATTTATTTTTGACAGTTTGTTATTTTGGATTACTGATATAAACATGTCTGCCTATAGTAAATTTATAATTACAGCTTTATAAAATAAACTTAAATTGGTTTGTTATAATTTCTCATTTCTATTGAATTCGATAAACGACAATCACTGTAGAGAACAACGTATTATATTATAAAAAAAAAACATTAAGCTGTACAGCGGAGCAACGCTCTGCCGTTATCTATGCAACATTATTTACATTGGTAAGTACATAATTGTTTTGATAAAAATACACATGTATATAATACTATGTTATTTAATGTTTTTTGTTATATAAATACAAAATATACAATATATGTTAATAAACAAGATTGATGATTCATTGAGTTTTTATTATTGGAGAACTAATTCGTAGATAATGTTTAGTAATTCAATATATTGCTTGTTGCTATGTCAGTAATTAGGAACACTTGATAATGCTAGGTACATGCGTAACATGGTCCATTGTATATAATTCACTAAATAAATACCATCATAGTGATAAACACAATATAATCTTAAACTATAGAATTAATTTTACACCATAGTGAACATTATTTCATATTTAATCAATTTTATATGCGAACTTCGTATTAATTTTTTTTTCAACATAAAATGTTTGTAGTTTTTTTTTATAAATTTACTAATATAAGGTAAGCTTGTGAAGGTGGAACACCGCGAACGGAAGAGGAAGCGTGGACACAGCAACGTGTTGTGCTCACCATATAGAAGTCGATCTCGGTCATAATGATGACGCCGCTCTTGTCTCCGGAGAACAGGCGCATGCCGTTCTTCGACCACTCGATCGATGTGATCGTGCTCTTGTGGAGATCGCCAATAGTGTACCTGGGAAACAAACCTTGTTCCACATCAAACCATAAACTGTAGAGTAGTGTAAACTTATACTCACAAAATTATAAATATTTTTACATAATTTTATACTAATTTTAGATATCTTGCTACCCTCATTTTATCGTATAGCATAAATTTTATTAAACGATGTTCACAAAATAATTAAAAAAAAAAAACAGTAATGGCCGCCATGTACGGAATTTGACTTTCTGTATTTGACTAAATTAAATCTAAGCGAGGTATGCAGCTGAGGATTTTTTGTAAAACAACAACAAGCATTGGAACATATTCTTTTAGGGTGGTATGTTTTAGGAATAAATTAATTAAAAAACAATAGAAAATAAAATAACATTGCCGTTAGTTTTTCGTTTAAACGCAATAATTATCACCTCACCTCTCCACCTTTGGCTCCACCTTCGGTTTGAGCGTGTCAGGTATGTTCTCCGGGTGCTCCTTGGGGATCTGGAAGACGGTGACCTGTCCCGCGGCGTTGCCCGCACCCACCATATAGTCGACCGTACTTACTATCTTCACAAACGTTATGGGGGACGTTGACGCCTGAAAATTACCAATAGGTAAAACCTCTTTGACATCAAATTCGTATTAAATTTTGCATCAGTTAGATTTTTTTTATAAAATATTAACAGATTTTTGTTAATTTACTAATTTAAGATTTCTCTTATCACTCCAACTAAGCTTTAAGCTTGTTCATATCATTGATGATGATGATGACAGTAGGATATTAATTACGTCAGTTGTCTAATGGCAGGATTCGAACCATCAACAGCGTGATCGGTTATTTGCGTTTTAACATTGTAAGCAGCGTTTACGAAGCGAAGTCGTTAACAATTTCGATATTCGGCCATTTGATACGTGGAATTTTTCTATAGGACGTACAGTCACAGTTAAAATCGTTTAAAACCGTCGTCAATTTATCTATTAAGCTGATATCTCATAATTAGTCTATACAAAGGTACTCTTTGTAACCGATGAACTCTCGAGTAAGGCAATAATACTATGTTATAGTAAAATAAATGATTTATTTAGACTTAGCATTCCTGTAAGTTTATTCTCGTAACGTGGAACTTTAAGTAGGTGAGTCACGCGAGTATTGTGAAGGGGAAATACCCGCGGACAATGCCTCGGGATCTTATTGCATAAATATATATGCAATTTAGAACCAAACTTAATCGAACAACAACATTTTATTCTTTACAGTGACTTAAAGATGTTGCGAGCTGCCAAATACATTTCAAAATATTGCTTTAAAGTAAACGCCAGTAGCCCAATGGTTAAGGGTACAGATTACTGATCACGTGTTTGAGAGTTCAAATCCATTCGTCGTTTGTCGTGAATCATATCCTAGCACAAGCCTACAGCTAAGTTGGAATGGTAAAGCAAATATACATAAACTAACGAAATCTGCTATAGTCTTTACAAAAAAAAAGGTTTCATCTTTAAACAAACAGTTTGTTTAAAAAAAAATATTTAAAACAATATTAGTTCATCGAAATACAAATGATTGCATACAACTCAAATTGGAATTAGAAACGTGAATCAAATTAACTTTGTATAGCAAAGAATTTGAAGGTCAAATATAACAGTTTAGTTGCTAAACCAGTTTTACACTACTGATGAATAAAAAACCAAAAACCTTTTTGGACCTCTTTTTTAAAAGGCACAAACTGTGCACAGATTTTATTTCTACATTACTCGTTGCCAGACACATTTATTAGTGTGTAAATTAAAAAAAAATTGCCAATGTTATTCCGCAAATAACCTTCATGTAAAGGTCCAACAAAATTGGTACAGCCATTGCGGGACTACTCGGAACAAATCAAGCACTGCCTCAAGTTGATAATTACATTTTTGTTGAGTTACCTGTCTAACCTTGAGGACCGGCAGTAAAACAGACAAAAACAGCATTTTGATTATAAGTAAAACAAATATATCATGCACAAAAGTTTTTTTTATGTTATTTGCAGATATTCATATTTCAATAACTGTATAGATATTACTTCTAATGTTTGGTCATAAAATTTCACATGTTATAATGTGGGGGGAATGTAAGCTACAAAAGAATGGATGACTGACTGATGCACCTTTAAGAGCTGATTGTGAAAATAATGTTTTTTTTGTTTATATAAATTAAAAGTTAATATATTTAAAAGCTGTATTATTTAAATAAAGTTATCCTCCTAATATGTAATTTTAATCCAACCATTTGTATACTGTTACAAGTAACATGTATAACTGTTAACTACATTTTAAAGATGATAATCATAAATATATAAAACAATATTCATGATTAAATTTCACATTTATTCAGATAACAACTAATTTAGTTTTGTTCCTTATTTATATACTATAAAATGTAATGATAATATTGTTTAAAAGAAAACACCAGAGCACTATTCGTTCAAAAGTCGTTTTAGACTTTTAAACAATCACAGGTAGCACTTAGAATAAAATAAATGGCCCAAGGTAAAAGAAAGTAGATCTGTAGTCAAATCTTACATCATATGTTTGACGTTTTGATATTTTTTCAAAGTTTCTAAATATTAACACATAGTATAAAAAGTACAACTAAGAAATTTGTAATCATTTTTGTAAATTTTAAATATTGTAGTACTTGTAATCTAGATAATTCTTACCTCGCATCGTAGTCTCTGAATGTTTCCCTTCTTCCTATCGTACCAATAAACTAAACCAACATTTGTACCAAGAGCTATATATTCACTGACTGCATCAACACAAGTTAAAGATAATTCTGTCGAAAATATTCCCGTTTGAATTCTAGGAGGAATCAAGTTCAAAATATGGGAACACGGTGTCCACTCGCGAATGAACCCTTCCTCCGCGCCACTAGTTACTTCCATTTTAAATCAAAAATTATATTCTTTAAAAACTAATCATGAGCTTTATCCTAATATACACAAAACCGCATTATATAGGAATTTATATTAATGTTAGTCTCAACTTGGCGAGCTTGCAGTTTGCTTGAGCTGATTGCTTGACATTGACGTAAACTTGATTGAAATTGAAGCTTATAGACCCTAGACCTGTGTCGATCGTGAGCGATAGAATCCTTTTGATCGGATCGCGATGCTTAAAAGAGTGATAGGGTCACGGACCACAAAACACCCGGGTCATTTACGAATTGCCACTGCTGCCATCTATATATCGCAAGACTTACTCACTCGGTCGATAGTTTTCTACCTGCCAGCCGTTTACGTTAGACAAAGTCAGCGACGCGTATATGTCAATTACAAACACCTAGATTACAAAATTGACGTTTAGAAGTATGCCATTGCAAAAATATGTTTTATTTAAAACCGTTATATATATTTTTTTCATTCATGATTTAAATATTAAAAGTTAAAGCAGATTTACTAATTTTTGTAAACTTTATGCTGAATTCATTGGTAATTGGCTGGAACAAGTGTGTTGAATCGCTCATAGAAAACAATGTGCAACGTAATGTACTGTTAGATATTAGAATCGCAGTCATTTTTATAAACGTTTAAATAGCGGATAGCCAAATAATGAATTTAACTTTAGTTCTAAATAATCACACAAACAAACATAAAATACTAAGCTAAGGTTACTACATAAAGCCGAGAGTATCACTCAGAGAACTATGGTTCAAGAACACTGTACCAAAAATATAAATAACACTAAAATAAAAAGAACATAACATTTTTTTTTAACGTGGAAAAATGCCTATACGCATCTCCCGCGTTGTTGGGTGAGTACTTCGTGCTCGTCGGCCGAGCCGTGCCCAAAATACCCGCTGAAACTCCTCGGATGGTCCAATTACCAATCCAAATTTATATTCATAATTCACAGTTTTGCCAATGCTTAAGTTTTTTTCTAGGCACGATACCAGATTCATAATTGATTTAGCTTTTAAAGTGTCGCATCTCTATGTTGATTAGTTTTATTTTTTACTTATAGAAGTAACGTGTAGCTTCAATGAGAAATAAAATGTAACATCTGGGTGAACATTTTTATTAATCTGTCGTATGTTCACTACTCTTGTGGAACTACCAACATTCCAAATATAAGTGTACACTTGTCAATTTCTTGTCAAAGTGCCACTGAAACAGTGAAGTGGTACAAGAAGAGCTGTAGTGGTTTTTACATTTATTGGCATAAGAATAGTTAGTAAAATGGCAGAGCCTTTGACGGAATTGCCGATAAACATCGAGGAAAGTGTTAAAGATGCTGTAAAAAATGTTACGGATAAACCACCAACGAGTATTGAAGGCATTGCTATCGCCTACTTGAGTTTGGTCATTATGGCTGTCTTACCAATATTTTTCGGCTCCTTTCGGTCTGTTAAATACCTCAAGGAGCAAAGGGTAAGTTCTATAACATACTTTTGGTTTAGCGTACAGTTTTATACTCCTTCTCATATGCAATCGAAAAGTTATTCCAATAGCTACGTTACACGTCTTGTCATCGTGGCATTACGAGGCAATGCAGTAAACGTACACATAATATATTTATGCATTTTGTAAAATTACTTTTTAATTTGCTGCAAATCAACTAGTACATACAGCAATTAGACCTTTTTCCATGTCAACATCAGAAGCTGCCACTGCAAGATAACCATCTTTCTTCTTCATAGTTCAAATTACTGATTTACAGTAGATATGGCCAGTGCAGACATAAAACTACACTGTCTTGCGAAAAATATTGAACTAACTTCTTCACATACTTATTGCTTTCTATTCCTGATCAGACTGTAAATGAAATGTTTTTTGAATTGCTTCTGTGAATTTACTTGTCATGCAATTAACATTTGCACAACTAGAGACAATTTGGTCACACTCAATTTTTTTTATTTTTCAGGAATCTGGTGAGCGGCATGAGACCATGTCTAACAAGGATGCCTTGATGTTCCCGCTGATAGCCTCCTGTGCTCTCTTCACACTCTATGTCTTTTTCCAATTTTTCTCCAAGGAGTACATCAACCTCCTTCTCACAGGATACTTCTTTTTCCTCGGTGTGTTGGCATTGAGTCATCTTTTAAGGTGAGTACAATAACATGACTTTTTTTAGTCGTATTCTATTTAAGATCTGCCAACATGCAAAATATGGAGTTAAGAAAACTGTAGTCCTTTGTTACTGTACATTTTAGAAGATCAAAGAAGGAAAGAGGATTTATTGTTAGCTTATCTCACAAGCAATCATAAATAGTAACTCCCCCTGCTGTTTCATTTGGTACACAAAAAAAGTGAGATGAGTGAAAAAGAAGTGAAAGAGAGTGAAAGTGAGAGTAATAAAAAAAATGCTATGTTGTTAGTCATTACCATAACTGTATGGGAACTTTGGCTCCTGGACTAGGTTGCCCTGTGTTATTCCTTTATAAGTAGCTATAAATGTTGATTTAATATTACAAACATGTTGTGTAACTTGTTCGAGCATGTCAAGGTCTGTTCTAAGAATAATTATCATATTAAAGTAATGTTTGAATTACCTTTCAATGTTACTTATTATGTTACATTGTACAGTACTCATGTTGTGCTAATTTAAAATAATAAATTAATAAGCTGAAGTAAATATACAAGCTATTTAATAGCAAAAGAATTATGAATATGCTTGTAACAGACAAATCAGTAAAACAAGTTATTCCTGTAATTTGTGTGAAAGGGCTTAGATGGAAGTAAATCAGATATAATGATGGATGGAGATGTATGGAAAAGAACATACTCTGGGTGAAGTTTTGGTTGCCCCCAGCTATAATATGAACTATGTTACTTTTGTGGCAGCCCTATAATAGCTCTCGTGGTCCCCGCGTCCATCCCTAACATGCCGTACCACGTGCACTTCACGCGCGGCGACGGCGACGCGCGCACCGACATCATCAACTACAAGTTCACCTCCTATGACGTCATCTGTCTACTCATCTCGCTCTGCCTCGGAGCTTGGTATCTGCTCAAAAAGGTAAGAATTAAATTTGACAAGTACAGGAAAGGACCTGACAGATTGTTTAACTCTTGCCATTTATTTTTCCATACAAACTTCATAATTACATGGTAGAGATATCAATATGGGCCAATAATAATAATCTTCATTCCCAGCACTGGATCGCCAACAACCTGTTCGGCATTGCGTTCGCCATCAACGGCGTCGAGCTGCTGCACCTGAACAATGTGGTAACAGGCTGCATCCTGCTCAGTGGGCTCTTCCTTTACGACATCTTCTGGGTGTTCGGCACCAACGTCATGGTCACCGTCGCCAAGTCATTTGAAGCGCCAATCAAACGTTAGTTTACATATGAACTTTATATTAATCAATCATTTTTACTTTTTTTGCAAATTCAAGATTTTCAAAATTTCTATATAAATGTTTGTTTTCAGTGGTGTTCCCACAAGATCTCCTCGTGAATGGTCTGAGCGCGAGCAACTTCGCGATGCTGGGGCTGGGCGACATCGTGGTGCCGGGCATCTTCATCGCGCTGCTGCTGCGCTTCGACAAGTCGCTGCGGCGCGGCTCCGAGCTCTACTTCCGGGCGACGTTCCTCGCGTACGTCGCGGGCCTGCTGGCCACCATCCTCGTGATGCACGTGTGGCGGCACGCGCAACCCGCGCTGCTCTACCTCGTACCCGCCTGCCTGGCCACGCCGCTCACGCTCGCGCTCCTTAAGGGGGACATCAACGCACTCTTCAAGTGAGTACCGACTGTTTGTATATAGTGCACGCCTTGTTCCTACACATTGACACGTGACCCCGCTGGCACTTAACGCTCACATTGCAATTAGATCGATAACTTGTTACCATTTATGCAAAAATATATAGCTATGACTAATTGCTGTATGATATTTGATCCTAAATGTGGAGCAAATTTAATTAATTTGACTCTACTGTGGTTATAGCTTCATTGTACTGTAATGATATCACTAAATAGTATGTTGTTGCTATAAAATATATGACTAAATACTTCAAGTTTGATATAAATAAGAAATAAACTTGGCAGCTACGAGGACCAGGCGGCGGTCAGCGAGCCGGCGGAGGGCGACAAAGCCAAGAAGACTGAGTAGGCGCGCGGCCGCCGAGCACAAACTCCGCACACCAAGTACATACATTTTACAAACTTAGACAAAATAACTTTTTTATAATTATTTCCTCTTCGACGGCCGGGGAGGGGCCCACAGGAGCGGTATTGCGTTGAATTTGACGACTGTTGCAAAAATTGTGAGATTTGATCCTAACTTCCGTATTTAAGTATCTTCCAATCGTGGTAAATGATGTTATTACATCGTATTCTATTTTTTATTATATCAATTACAATTGTTGATGTTCAATTATTCGAGATGTAATTAAATATTTGCATAGTGTATCTTATTTATTTCTTTTTTACTTTTTAAATCGTTTTCCTTTTCAGAGTTTTTTTTTATTTTCTCAAAGAAATCAATGTATATATTGTTTTGTTTAGCTTCATGTGAATCTTAGCTGAATAAGTTTTATATTTTTGTTATCAGTACGTACAATGTTGCAGCCTCTCTACACGTGTCCGTAGCAAATCTTATATTGTATTAGCGTTGTGCTGTCTTATAACATTAAAAATGTTTCTATTGATTTGGTGTACGACGTACCTTCGGCTCTAGTGTCGACGTCACAAGTTGAATCTACTCGGTCGCAGTCCGACGAAGGTTGTGCCGATCGGTGTATGGCTAATACTTAATAAATGTATGAAAACCATTTTTTTTGTTTAATTTCGTTTTGTAAAAACGAGGATTTTTTTATTATTTGTTTTTATTTATTCTATAAATAACTACTACAACTTTCTATAGTTGACTTGCGTCTATTCATGGCAAGGAATTTTATACAAAGTTTTACAAGTCGTTAATTAACAGTTTATACTGGTTTATACTTACAAACATGTAGCGAGGTACTGTCGCTCTGTCAGTTTGAAGACATACTGCAATGGTAACATATTCCTACATATTTTTCACTTTGGTTCCGACTTTAAAATATTTACAAATACACGGAAATATCAATTCATCTTTTGAGCGACATCTAGTGGACCGATATACCAAAGATTCATTTTAAAGAATAGCGATTACTTTTTATTTACTAGATGTCGCATGAATCGAATACAAATTTGCATTCTTCTAATCTAATTTACCTTTTAACATTGCATCAATAGATGTAAAGCGGACTCGAAGTGAATTGTTCAATTGAAAAATTGAATTAAAAACGGAAGGCAAGAATCCACGTAAATTTTTCTGTGACTAAAAATTGTTGCGTTGATCTAAATCACCTCTAGATGTCACCACACACAACAAATGAATATCAAAATCACGATATAGAAAACTATTCCATCGTAATGAGGTGCGCGGGTTTGCCCGACAGCGACAAGACCTTACTTCATAGGATCATTTCTATAGTAAGTTCTTCACGAGACCTTCACAAC
>JAODUI010000008.1:662754-677473 GCA_027563995.1 Papilio gigon | reverse complement strand
CGGGTTTGCCCGACAGCGACAAGACCTTACTTCATAGGATCATTTCTATAGTAAGTTCTTCACGAGACCTTCACAACATGTGAGATTTTGCTAACCACGTTGATGAGACGTGGCGTGGCGCCCTGAGCGTGAGGCGGGCGGCAGCGGCTCGCTGCCAGCCCTCGATGATCGTTCGCTCTCCGCGCAAGCGGGGGTGTGGGGCGCTGTCGCTGTCTGAGTGGTTTTTTTTTCAACCTTTTATCAACATTGACATTAAAATGTGCGACTGTAGCAATGAGATTGAATTTATTGCTGTTTAGAAGCAAGCTATTCCAGTGACCAGACTAATTACGCGTTCTGTTCACAGTACATCAGTATTTTTCATTAATATTGTTACATGTAAGCAAAGTAGCAATTAACATATGAGAAATGCATCAGATATAGATTTTTGGCATCTTCCAGTATTAGCAAACAATACATTTATAGTATTTGATTGTCTTCAGTTGATCTTTCAGTTTATTCCAAAGTTGAGATCAATCTGATCAGAGGCAATATCAAGCAATACACCTTCATGTCGGTATGTTCTTATTGACAAGTCCAAGGCCGACGCACTCGATAATATTCGTTTCACCTTCTGGTTGTATTGTGAACGTCACCTGGGCAAATACAAAAAATAAATAATTGAATAAGATAATAGAAATGTGTAATTGTGATTACATAGACAGAGCTACATTGGAATTGTTTTTTAAATAGGAAATAAAAATTATTGACAAGACATCCTTAAGGAATATGGTTATTTTAACTAGTTAACTATGACGTCCCGACGTGGTTACACCGACCTTGGCAATGAGTTCCGCTATGTGCACGGCGGTACGCGTGTGCAGCGTGACCTGCGCGCACTTCACCGCAGACCTGCCTTCGCTCAGCATCATGTATATAATCACTTGATCCTGGAATTAAAAAAAAAAACTTTTGTACAATGTCTGATAACTGTGGAAGATAAATCTTACAGAGTTATTTACTAACTTGAGCATGTGTGTCGAGACAGGCGCCGCAGCTGAGGACCGCAGTCAGGTCACCAGCTGCGCGCCGGCCAAGCTCGTAGGGCTCCGCCCCACGCCGACCCAGCGCGTCACCACCCAGCACACAACCTGTAGACGTCTCGCACGCAAGACTAAAGCAAAAAATACATTATTACTATAATTGACATGAGCAAAGCTCGTAACTTCACCAACTGCATGTGAAGAAATCTACGATAAGAGATTTCAAAAGCAATAATTAGGTGAGGCTGTACTCACATGATACCGTTGCAGTTGTCCGGTGCCATGCGGGGGTCTTCTCTGTAGGTCTGAATGTCGACATTGGGCAAGTTGGTCAGCTCGGAACGTGCACCGTCGCACGTTTGATGTGCCATCTACAAAACATAATTTCCAATGTAAATAAATTATGCAATTATATAAATTCATAATTTGTTTATTAATATCATTAATTTGTGTCCAAGCAATTCCATGTCGCAAACACATAAATCGCAGTTTTACTAATTACTAATACTTGCTATGAAATACTAAAAATACAAAAGTTTAGATGGATGGCTGTTTGTTAGTGTGTGACTACAAAATGGTTAAGAAGGGCTGGATAAAAATTGGCTAGGAGAATACTGTCTGGAATAACAAATTTTAGGTTACTTTTTAACACAACATTTTTTGTCTGAAAGAACCAAAACAATCGTTATCAATTTCTTTGATAAAACGACAGAAATAATATTTAATACAAGTGTTACGAGACTGATAATGGATAGATATAATTAAGATATAATTTAAAGCAGTACCTTAATTGGCAGCCGGCCAGCCACAAAGCTCCATCCCTTTACACATTGAACTTCTCCCTGATCTGTCATGTCCACACCATGCAGCTGCTGCACCGGCTTGATATCAAATGTTACATGACCACCGCCACGGGGGAAGTAACTGAAAATTTTGATTGAAGAAAAGGAATTAAAAAGACATATAGATGAATACATCGTAAAATAAGAAACATTGTCAAAAGAAAAAAAAACTCCTTGATAGCTTGACAGAGGTTGTATGCAGCCAAAGAGGTTAAGTTGGTCACTAAGAAAATGACCTCCTTCTTAAATATTATTAAGAAAATTGATAAATCTTTTGGTAGGTAGGTATGTTGTGTATACAATAGGCTTTTAATTACTTGATTTATAATATTGCAACAACTGACTGAGCAGTGGGATAACAAGGGCTGATAATGATGCATTAAAAAGATGTGTAAGTTATTTTTATTCAAGATAAAGTATTCACTTACCCCCTTCTGTGTATTTTCCAAGAGAAGTCTACTTTAAACTTAAGTAAGAGTGGTCTTAGGACCACACACATGTAGTCAATCTGTGGGGCCATGTCTGCATTGGTGCCACCTTTCAGGTCAAGTGTGACAGGACCATCTGCCATTAATGCACAAGGCAGTGCCACTTGGAGCAGTAAACTAATAGATCTGTGAATATTTCATGCATTTAAATTTTCGTATAAACATAATAAATTAAAAACAGACAAAGTATCATGTATTTGAGAAAGCTCCTAATGTAGTAAAGTTTTATATAATAAATAACAAAGCACACAAAAACAGTAGTGTACTTGTTATTAGTAGATAGATTTGAGTTAAAGTATATTTTATAGTTTTTAATTGGTGAGATTTAGTACTATTATGCTATGATTAAATTTCTCACCCGGCTGTCTTTGTGTCAGCAACATAATGGCCTCCTCGTAGCTTGCCGGGGATAAATTCAATGTCAGTAGACCCGATACTGGCACCTTTGAGTTTGGCTCCACACATTTCTGCTACCAATTGAATACCTAAATGGACATTCATGTTTAAAAACAATAATATTGTCCTATTAATATTATTGAGGATGGAAGTTACACATATGATTTGAGTTGTTACTATGTAAAATTTACCTTTTAAATGCTGAGCAGCTAAGCCAGGTTTACTTCGCCCTGCCCTTATGTTCATAACTCGAACTGGAATTCCTAGAATGGCACTAAGTGATATGGAATTTCGCAGGATTTGCCCACCCTGTAATATAAAGAATAGCTTCATTAGAAAAAGAGATACTTTCATAATCATCAGCCCTCGTCTGCCACTGCTGGACATAGGCCTTGTCTGCCCGCCCACAGCTGGACATAGGCTTTTCCCAAATCCTTCCACAGTATCACCTTCCGTATCCTTCACCTTCCAACGACTACCTGCCGTCCGCACTAAGTCGTCGGTCCACCTCGAGGGAGGATGTCCCACACTCCCGGTCCCCAACTGTGGCTTCCACTTCCAACAGTTTCCTACCCTGCTGGCGTCGCTGGCCCAAAACATTGTCGTCGGTAAATTATTGCACAATTTTATGTTACCTACTCCTTCTAAAACACTCCCGTCGATCTCCATACATTGCGACATAGTAGAGATAGATTCGCTCTTCTAGGCTTTTTTTTTCTTAGTTTAAGTTAGTTAGTTTATAAAATAAATTAATTAAATAGACTACACCTTGATTATTTGAATTTGGCAAATTTAAACTGACAAGTAAAAGTGACATCTGATATCTGCGTTACTGATTTTAATAGATAAAATATAATAATGGGATAGCATAAAAGCCAATATTTATGTAAGTGTTTCGACGTCTTAAATGTTTGAAATAAGTAAAATAAAAGTCATTAATAGCTCTATTTATCATTTTGCTAATGCATTTTTTTTTAGCAAATCGTATATGGAAAGTTCAGCAAGCGTTATCCAAATGTCATTGATTCTAAGTTTTGCATGCAGGTATACCGCGCAAAATGTCAATACTTGTTTTGTTAAGTTTATTTTGCGAAATGAAGATAATTTGTTAATCTAATTTTTGCGAATAACATTGATGAGGCCTTATTTTAGTGATCGTGTTGAGCAAGTAGCCGCTGTGTGATACAATTGTTTAATGAATTCTTTATAAAGGTGAATTTAATTTGCTGCATTGACAAGGATGCAGCGAAAACCAGGCTTCCCCGTGGCCAATTGCAGCATTAAAATGGTAATGTTGTTATGCCTTTTATGATATTTGTATAGATTACGTCTAGATTTTTATAGTACTGTTTTTTGTATTCCGTGTATGTTTGGGCACAAAATATGACTGTCACAAAAAAAATTGAAATAGTAAAATGCAGTAATATTTGCCTGAAATTTCATAGCCCTGTGCATTCTGTTAGACATTTTTCTACACTATACCAAAGTTCATCCAGATCTGATTAGCTATTTTGACTTACCAATTTATAATATCAGTAAAACAAAAACTGAAGTACATTTCTATTTCAATTGCAATACAGCCAGATGCCAGCACTCCAGAGATATGTACAACAGATGATGAATGGGAGCCCCCGCAGCGACGCCAGCAACTGATCAACTTTGGACACTCCCAGTGGGGCTTCAATAATTGGAGCTGGTCCGTAAGCAAGCAGGATCTTGGTATGTAAATGGAAATTATTTACATTAGAAACATTTATGAATGAAGTTTCCACTTCTTTTTCTAAAAAATGATTGTTACATATGTTATTTTTCACTTGGACAAAAAGTAACAAGATATACTATTAACTAATAGTTTTTTTTAGATTTACTATTTTATTTGTCATAATTATAAAATAATAAACATTACAACATTCCTTTGTAGACTTTGTGGACTGTGTGGGTAACAAGTGCACAGCTGGTGTTGCTGCATTTGTCTCGGTGACAGTGAAGAGCTTTGACATACATAGGGAGAATGTGGGCTATGCCACCGCTCTCGGCCCTAACAAGGGCTCTGCTATACACAGGGCTAGGAAGGTATTTACAATGGCCTTTATCTAGATTTATGTAGTATTTGTACTTCATAACTGTATTATAATTATTTTCAGTGTGCAGTTACAAATGCATTGCGAGAAACTCTGTTAAGTTTCGGTGGTAGTGTGGCCACGGAGCTGATGGAGCTCCTTGATACTAACAAAGTGGAGGCCGCCCCGCCACCGCCAGAACCGCTCATAGAAAACAACCAGAACATTGCCAACAAGCTGGAGCCCAAAAACAGCCCCCTCAATAAGAATATACGAAAAGATTCCATGGACAGTGTCACCTCAGTGAACCGGCCCGCCGCCGCGCCGGCCGTTAAGAATGCGGTGCCGACGCCCGCGCCGCCAGTCGCCAAGGCGCACCCCATGCCCGCCAACTTGCCGCCCGCCGCCAATGTGCCGCGCGCGCCGCGACCTCCCGCGCCCGTTGCGCCGCACCAACCGCCGCACCCGCCACCGCAGCACCCGCAACACCCGCAACACCAGCAACACCAGCAACACCCGCAACACCCGCAACACCCGCAGCACGCGCACCTGCGCCCCAACTCCAATGTAAGTTTCGTCCTGCCCGTGATGAGCGGCGTGGTGCCCCCCCTGTACCCGCCGCCGCGCCTGGCGCCCCCGCACGTCGCTCCTCCGCACATATTCCCCAACGCATATTACGAGTACTCGGCCGGCCCGTGGCACTTCACCTACGAGAGCTTCGACCGCCATCACAGTAACGTCAACTTGAATTTCAACATTCCTCCAAAAAACCTCGTCGTCAACTCCCGCTCCGGTACCGAATGTAAGAACGCGTGCGTGCGGCCCGCGGGGCTGGAGGGGGAGCCGGTGCAGTACGGGCCGCCGCAGAACCAGGGCTGCTGGATCAAACCCACTATCTTCTACGACGGCTTCTGGACCGAGCAGAAAGTGAAGAAGTGGGTCGCCGAGCAGGTTGAGAAGCAGTTCCCCGACGAAAGCTTGCAGAAGGCGCACTCGCCCGCCGCCGGCCAGGACGCCGCGCCGCCCAAGTCTTAACTGCGCGTGGCATCTCATCCCGTACGTGATGTAGCCAATAGTTGTGACGTGGAGAATACCTCGTCTGTGGTGTTAGGTGCAAGTAAGCGATGTAGATTTCAATTGTCTAAGAACTAAAACTCAGTCTGGGACACGTTGACGTCTCATTTATAAAGTAGTACACACAGCGATATGTAGGGAAGACCTAATAATCTTTAAAATTAATAATTTGGTTGTACCACAACTTGCGTACTTTTAGATTATTGCAATAGCAAACGTACCCAAAAGTATTTGAGTGCGCGCCTACCACGAAAAATATTTTACGTCACTTAAAAATCTTTGATATTACGTTTATCATTGTATATTTAAATATTGACTTGAAACCGTTCCAAATAAACTCATACATATCTTACCATCAGTGTTAAAATTTTAAATGTTAACAAACTAATTTGAGTCAATATAATGTTTTAAACAAAATCTTTGGAGATTGAACTTTGGGTACCGAACATAATTTGTATTCAAACATGTACTACTCAGGGTCCCTCAAGAAGCGAGCGTAAACGCATGTGAACCTCTAGTCGATGAACTTGGATGTTCCTGCGGCTCGCTTGCCTCTTCTCTATCTAAAAAAAAAAACTTTTTTTTATTCAGCTACTATGTCGACTCTAAATTGAAAGTGGCCGGTGTTTAAGTTCATTTTATAAGGTGATGACAATGAATGTTTGCAAATGCCCCAATATATCTCCAAACACTGCCAAGCCTTATGGAGATAACCTCTTTAAGGAATTATAAAGGTAATGTAATGATACTTTGTGGTCTTTATTTTCCCTCTTCGATTGTCAATTGTGTACAAGTTACCTCCAATCCTGCCATCCAACTAAATGGATGGTAAATACGGTAGCAATAATATTTTACTTATAACTAGAGTAAGTGGAACTGTCGCTTGTATGGGTCGGGGCATTGAGCCCGAGATAGCACTTCAAGTTAGTGAGTATATAATCTTTAGTACTAGTATTAGTAATTTTTTCGGTGAATTTCTAAAATTGGTGAACTATTTTTTACTGAATTTTTTCCAAGTTACTAGTATTAGGAGTAAGTGTTATTAGTGTAAGTGATTTATATTAGGACTTGATTATAGGTGTAACTTGAATTGTTTTTTTTTATAATTCGCTCAGTAATATTGGGTAATGTAGGGTGTAAAGATTGAATCGGTGATTTCAAACTTTTTTTTTTATCTTCCACTTGTCATGCAAACTTGTCACTAGAATTGAGTCAAATTAAAATAATAAAATTAACTTTATAATGCTTTTGATTGATGTAATTTCGATCTCCAGGTTTGTACCTAGTCTAGAAAATATGCAGGTCAATATTTACCTAGATTGTATTAGTCCAATTTAATTGCAGTTTCTACGACTGTCTAATATTGCCTAATTTGAATTTAAAACTTGTTTCTTTAACATTAATTTCTGTGAATTGTAGTGAAGCAGCCTATCCACAGAGGTCGCCTCGTTCATTAGTAATATGGAAATTATAGTCTTCACACAAAATGCTGCTCAAAATTCTCTTTAAATGTAAGATGTGAAGTTAGCCAGTAGTGTGAATGTTGTAGTTGTGTCGGAATGGAATTGTGAACATTAAATATTCAATAGGTTTTCTGTAGTCTTTGAAAATACAATACTGTGTGCGTTCACAATATATGTGTATTTATTGTAATAAATTGTTTGAAAACTTGATAATGTTTCATTGTTATTTTGTTTAACGTTTTGTTTTATATCCATAACATACTTTTTCACAATTCGGATTATTCGTTTTTAAAAAAAATATATAACAAACTAGATTTTTTGTAATTGGAAAAAAATGGATTTCTTTTTTTATAGGGATTACTATTTAAATGGTAAAGCTTGTATGAATATCAGCCAGCTGAATGGGCTCGTGGACGTCGCGCCCATGCCACCTACTAGAACAAAGAATAAAAATAAAAAAGCAGCTGTTGGGTTAACGGTCGATGATGAAATTTGCATAAACGTGTACCTTTACGGGCATTTTATGTTTTTTTGTATGTTCCATTGTTACAAAAATAATTGAATATTAAATCACACTACTGACATCTATGTAATAAATGAAGAATTTTGAGATTACAAACTTTTACTTTCGTTATCTTTTAAATAAAAAGGTATAGGTTAAATAAACCGGCACTTGGTGGACAGGAGGCGAGCGGGGCGGAGGAGGAGGCGCGGGCGGAGCGGAGACGCCGCCAGAGACTGGCGCAGGAGGAGTTCCGACTCAAGCAGCTACTCAAACAGAAGTCGGGAGCGGGTTAGCACTGAACATTCAATATTGCGAAACGCGACCTCGTTAATGTAATGACAACTTCAAATGCGAAACTGATGACGTTTTACTATCAATGGTGGTAATAAAAAGCCTTTTTTGGGCCCTTACAATACTACATCATAAAAAAAACTTCCGACTTTAACTTACCACATGCTTCTTTACTTTTGTGTTAGTATTTTTTTATTTTCTTTTCGTTATTTGACACAATTATAATTCCTTTTTTCCCCCTGTGTTTTGTTTAACTTATTAAAATTTGTTTCTCTGTAACCCTTCTTTTTCTTTTATAATCCTTGTAACTACTAAAAATTCCATTAACCGCAGTATTGTTCGAAATATGAACCATTGCATTAACACAACATTTATGCTACTTGAAAATTTTATGTGGACACGTTCAACGCCGACTCGCCCTGAATTCATTTCAGTGCGAAATAATAATCCTATATTCACATAATTTAAATGACATCACAAAATGTGGCAAAGACAACCCTCGACTACATAAAATATTTATTTTCCGTCATGCTGGGAAACAAAGTGTTGTCTATGGACCACCAGCTCGCTTCCCTCTTTCAAGTCATCCTCGTTGTCAACAGATGATGAAGCCCTGCCCAAAGACAACAGCAGTATGGATAACTTCCTGATGGGCATTCCCACTCAGGATATAGTGGTGGAGGATTCTGGTGCGGCTGAAGAGGGCAAGAGGAAGTCGCCCACCCGCGACCAGAGCGATGTCCCCAATAAGAGAAGGAGTGGCTTTCTCAACAAACTTGATTTGTAGTTGCGAGAAGCTAGCGTTGAATATCCGACTCGAAGGACCATATTGTTTAATACTTACTATATAAATACATTATATCATATTAATCGTTGATTTTTTTTAATTTAATACATTAGACTCGCACACTACAGCTTAGTAAGGTTCTAAGTTAAGGAAGTAGAAATAAAAGAACCACTTTCAATGAACTCAAATTTTAATCTCTAACTAATTAAGATGCTTACACACGAATATATACAAAAAAAAACGTCGCGAACACGGCAATAGTCCGATTGTACTCAGGTAAATTAAGAACGAAAAAGAACACCTCTTTAGGACGAACGATAAAACAAAACTTATCCATAGATACCTTAACTAAGTTAAACTAATCAATAGAATAGGGCCAGTCCCATCAAAATAATATTACAATTAAACCTACATAAAGCAACCATTTTGTTAACAAAATGGCGGACGATGACAAATCAAATTAAACGAATTGAAATCGTAAAGACGACTTCGGTCGGTAGGCGCGCGGTTACTTCGACAAATAAGCTTTCAAGCCTGTTTCCGAATCGAGGATAAACAGAGATATCATTGCATATCTCTAGTTAATTACTTTTATATGTAATCGGTACAAATCAGTCGCAAATGTTAGTAGGAAAATCAACTTATACGTCAAGCTTTCTTAAAAGGCAGTCGTTTAATATTGCAACTAACACGTTCACTGCCGCCGACTGGAGAATTTATTTTCGTACAAACAAAATAGCAGTGGCACGGAACGTGTTAATAATGTAATTCTGTCCTGTCTCAGCACTTTTATATGTTAAAATTTAAAGCCATCTCTATGGTCATATTACACAATACAAGAAATATATGTTACGCTGGCTTAAATGTATCTTACATATAATTGTGACGTGATACATTGCACTACATTATATGTTTATTTTTAATAATAAAAAAAGATACAATGTGCAACATGAATTTTTAAAACGATACCAGAACCTCGCTGACGGTGACTGTGTTGACAATAAACATAACATACGTTTTTATATGAAAAAAAAAACATATTTTTTGAACTTTATTATATGTTTATAAAATTATATTTGGATTACGAAAAAATCTATTCATTAAAATATTTACAGTTGATAATTTTGTGTCGATCTAATAACTTTAGTAAAAAATATGTAATAACTTGATTACATACCCATTTAGTAGAAAGCGACGTCGCCTAGGACCAGTTGGACATTTCACGTGACTAAAACATTCCTACTCCTATCAGTAAAATACCAACCGTCTAACATTACAAATATATAAAGCAGGATTTATATACTTCCAAAATATATTTTACTATATTCACTACATACTACTGATAACATATATACATATGTGTATATTGATATAGGCTACATATTTGAAATATAAATCACGTAGTATATAAACCGTTGTATGAATGAATGACTGAATGTAACCATTCACTGACGGATCGGAACCTAACTGTTTATCTTAACATCAAAACCTCAAAGAAATGTAATAAATTTTACACAAAAACTATCTTTTATATGTTAACTAAAAAAACTTATTTCATCTACAATTTAATGTATAAAAAACTTTGTGTAGATATCTTATTGTTTAGAAATACATTATCATAAATATTTATTTATACTCTGTTCAATATATTTTATGGAATCGTATTTAATTTAAACTACTTTGACATTAATTTATACATTACTGTTGTTAAGTGCACATGTACTTAATATATATTGAAATATATTTTGTTTGAAAAAGGGAAATGAAACCGAAACATAACTGTTTTCTATTAGTTGGTTCACGTAATATATTGAACAGAGTAACACATATATACATATATTTATGTCTAGTTAACATTTGGGTTTCAAAGGCAGTATTGTTTCGGAGTAGAACCTTAAAGGAATATTTGAGCTTGCATTACAACAGTATATCGTTTTTAATTATTTATTTTTATATAGTATAAGAGAAAACTAGTAAAAATTAGTACATATTTATAGGACTATTTTTTTAACTACAATTTTCTTTAAGGTTCTCTCATTTGGTGTTAGGAGTATCATAGTTGCATATCTTTTTAATTATTTAAATCATAATTTAAATATTTCCAGACTCATATATACTATTGGGCGATTATGTACGATTGTTATGTTACGTCGTTATTTACTATCGAATCACTTGTCACATGTAAAACTCCAAGATCAAAATAAGATAGCATCGTCATTCTCCTTCATCAAAAACACAATGTTTTTGTAAAGGTGATGCAGTGAAGTCACGGCGACCTTTGTCTACATATTATTTAATATATGAACTTTGCCATGCTAGGACGAGGTTCAAGTAAAGAATCGACACATTTTTATGAATGTACGTAAGAAACGGGATTCTTACTAGTATTAATTTTTTCGACATTTAAATATACCAATAGTCCTGTAAGCATGGTTCAACTGTACCAAAGTATAAGAAGCTCGAAGAAGCTAATTGTGGTCGGAATTCTCACTAGAAATCATTCAATTTTAAGTTATTTCACTTTAACGTTTTCATTTAAACTTCGTTATAATTGAGCGATACGATTACAAACATTTTCACGTTTTAATAGAACCAAATTTAATATTAGCTGAGTCGATAATATAAAACTGACAGTCAGTGTGACGTTTATTGGACAATATTGAAGTATACGTCGTCTGACGCATGTCATCGTGCGCGTCGACACTCCGCGACGTCGACCATCTGAAAAAAAAAATGTATATTTATATCTCGGTCTAATTGGAGGACAATTTGTAAAAGTGAGGTCTATGAAGGACAGAAAATTAACCCTTTCTTATACATCCTCTCCACTCTTTTTTATTAGAAAATAATGGGAAGAGGAAAAGGACTAAAATCTAGTGTCAGAACTTCAGATTCTATGTGAAATCACTTTGCATTTTTTGCTTCGCTTCTTAGGGTCATAGTTCTGCATCTATAGATGTAGCGAGAAATTATTTTCCTTCGGGAAAACTTGGATCTTTCTCTGAAAACGATGACACCCGAACTGTCAATGAATGATCGTATTAAATGCGTTACATTTTCATATCCGTTATGAAACTTTATTGTTTAGTGTCGAATGTCAAAATGAGTAATGTAATTCTGTTAGAAGGGTGCTGAAGATATTCGAGAGAACGCGATAAATACGAAACGTTTCCGAAAAATTAAGAAGAAAAATATTTTCCCAATAAATCTGTACCGGCGCGTGTCATACGCACCGTGCGTGGGCGCGGGCACTACACGATGACCTCCTCCTGCTCCTTCTCGCGCTGGCGCACGGCCACCGCGGTCTCCACCAGCAGGTACAGGCACTTGAACTTGTCGCGCTCGCCCTCGCCGCCGCCCGCCTGCACACACACAGTCAAAGCTACGATTAATAAGATTACGTAAAGGCTTTTACAGGGTGATTATCATCAGCATCTGAGCGTCCGCGTGCTGCTGCAGAGTGCCCGCGTTAGAGCACTAAGTATTCAGTAAATATTAAAAAAACTCTCATTTTTGATTTAGGGTTCAGCTAGTGTATTAAAATATTTTTCAAATACTTTTGCGGCTCAAAAGTAGCTGCGCAGCATTGTTTTGCGAACATTATTTTATGCTGTGATTTTCTGAGCACGCAAGATATTTAAACAAATACGAAAGAACCGGTGACGCTGTCGAGGTGCTGTACTGTTGCTGTCAGTGCGTACCTGCAGCGAGCGCCGCAGCGGGTGCGGTAGCTGCGGCAGGTGCGCCAGCTGCGGGTGCCAGCCGCCGCCGTCCGCGCCGCCGCCGGCCGCCGCGCCTTCCTCCGCCGCCTCCTCCGACGTGCGCACCGTCACCACCGCCGCGCTCCTGTCGCAACCCACTCTCCTCTTACACGCCGCTCATAATTTACAAAGTACACCGCACAAAGTATTTTATGACCAGATTGACTTTGTTGATAATAGAACATGAAACATTAAATTAATGTAGAAATATGAATAATGTAATTTTGATTAGTATATAAATAAATTAATTTTGCCCACGTATCCCAAGATGACAAATTAATAAGTTTTAGCTTAGTTGTGTAACTATGTATAGCGGACTCACCCCCTGGCGGCGGGATGCAGGTCGCGGTCCTCGGGCCCGTAGCGGATGACGGACTGCCACACGGAGGGGTCGTACTTGACCTCCTCCTCGCTGACCGCGCTGGAGGAGTAGTCCTCCTCAGCGTCGGCGCCCTCGGCGTCCGCGTCACCGTCGCTGCGGTACACCAGCAGCCCGTCGCCGTAGTCGTGGTCGCGACCGCGCTCGCCGTCGCCCTGCAATAATATCAGGTCAGATACGTTGCCACGACAATATTTACTTATTAAAGTGAACTTGGAGAGAAAATCGGTAGCACCGCGCCCAGGTAGGTCGGTGTGCGTGTGTGTACATCAGTGGTAGGCTACCTCCTGCTCGTTGTCCCAGGTGCCGACGAGCAGGCCGGCCTGCGTGCCCGAGGAGCTGAGCTGCTTGCGGCCGCGGCGCGAGATCGTGTAGTGCAGGGGGTCGTGCCCCTCGCGCCGGATCATCTCGGGCAGGATGCGTCGTCGCGCGTTTATGAACCAGTTGCATACCTGCATCAGAGACAATAAATATGTCGAGTGAATAATAACAACTAGAACACATAGCTTTTATGGTATCTGTGAAACTTACTAAAGCATTTTATTATTAAAAAAGTATTAATTAAAAATCGTCGTACTAGTATAAGAGAATTTATACATACTTGTAGAACAGTGAGGTTGGCCTCCTGGCTGAGCGTGAGCTTCTCCGCGTCGCTGGGGTAGGCGTTGTACCGGTGCTCGTACAGCCAGCGCTTGAGGATCTTGACGGAGTGCTTGGGCAGGTTGCCGCGCCGCTTGCGCACCGCCACCATGCCGGGCGGCGGCGCGTGCGACAGCGCGTGCTGCAGCGCGCGCCGCGACCTGTCCGCCTCGCCGTCGGTGCCGGACTCATTTTCGTCTGTCGACGACGTCGATGGGAAACGATCACGTGCTGCAATTAAAGACAATTGTTGATTGACTTTTGCTATAATACTTTGTAAAATAACGACACTATTCTGACAAAGCTGACACGGGTGGTATATACCAGCTTAATACATATTAAATTCAAGAAATCAGATCAGATCATTTGCATCGTAGATAATCATCTTGTAATGCTACTACTAGTGCTCGTTATATTTTAATTTTAATAAAAAAACATAGTTCCTATAGTTTGTACACATTTGAAACCAATTTACAATTAAATTTTAACTTCTCGTATCTCCAAGTACAACATACGTAAACACCACCCGGCCGCGTGTGCCGGGACAGGCGTACATCGATCAGAACGCGCTCCATCAGCTGGAGTTGGGGGACTGTGAGCGATCGTCGATCACTCACACACTTTACTTTGGCTGTTGAAACATGACTTGTAAATATCTCGTATGTTTTTGAAGCTCTTGAGAGATTTATGCGAAATCCTTGAATGATGAATTTAAATGTTTTTCTAAACTTATGCAACTCTCTTAGTTTACTATTTCGTAGTAATTCTTGTATTTGAATCAGCTTACCATAGATATAACCTATAGGTGTAGTGTTTCATACAAGTATGACGTCTAATGATTTTCGAATTTTGAAACGTCATTTTGTATTGTAAATGACAACACTAAGAGAATTTACTCCAACAAAATGTCCTTTTAATTATAGATTAACCATCTACAGGTTATGTATGTACGTTGTACTTTAACATATAGATAGCTAGTTTATGTTGATTTATCAATACAGCGTCACGGTTT
>JAODUI010000008.1:640054-655598 GCA_027563995.1 Papilio gigon | reverse complement strand
TACAGTCATTTGGATGACATTTTGTGCTCGAAATATCCATAATCCAAAACGGGGGAGCTCGGTGAACAACCGCATGACGTCGTCGGGGTGTGCCAGCCAGTCGCTGGCGGCGGAATACAGCACGACAGGCGCCCGCACTTCAGACATGTCGTACTTGGGCGGCTGCACGTGCCCGTACACCTTCTTATTCACTTCGGGGCCGTGGTCGAACTTCCTGAACTCGTGCGAGGCGACAGCCTGCGCGTAGTGCTGCAGCTGGCGCGCGGAGCCGCCCGCCGGTAGATGGCCGAGGATGACGGGGAGGCGGTCCACGGGCACATCGCCGAAGCCTGCCATCACGAAGTTGATGTTCGAGCACACGTTCTTGCAGCCAATTTCGTTCTGGCACATGTTTCCGCCGACCGTATAAATTAGTTCCTTGGCCGGTTTGAATTCTCCGGATCCCAGCTGCTCCTGCAGGCGCTCGTGGAAGGGACTGGTCGTGGCGATCATGCGGAACATCGGGCTGCGAACCTTCGTCATGTAGACCATGGGCGAGATGGCGTGCACTTGGCTAATCTTTTCATGGTATTCGGGACGCGATGCCATGAGTGCGAATATAGCAGTGCTGCCCTGCGACACGCCGACGTACTGAAGTTGCTTTTGTTGTGACGTCCTCAAGGCGTGGTCGATCATGGCAGGCATGTCGTTAAGGGCGATCTCGTCGTTGCTGAACTGCCAGAAGTCTGGCCGGGCCTCGTGCTTGCTTGCGTGTTGCCTGCCATACTTGCTGCCGCGCGAGTTGCCTAGCCAAACCTCGTAGCCGAGGTCGGCGAGAATGAAGGCGAGCGACTTTTCGGGACCCATTAGAAGCCAGTCGTCGGAGCTGCCGAGGAGCCCGTGGGCGAGAAATACTACTGGGCTATTTGTTCCGTCTTGGCTGCTCTGCATCTTCTTAGGCGCGACACGGAAAACCGTGAGAAGGTAGCCATCGTCGGTGTGGACCGTGTGCTCCTCAACCTCGTACTGATGCTTCTTCAAGAGCTGGGATGAGTTTAAATGGGCGTCTTCGTTTTCAATTTTGTTAGCGGCGAGGTAAGCTTGATGAAAGCTCTTCTTTTCCTCCTCGGTGAAGTGTCTCATCGTCGTGTAGGCGTCGTCGAAGATCCTCTCGATCTCTTTGAGCGCGGTGACAGGCGAGCGCGGACCGGTGGCGATCTGCACGCCCTTCCAGGTGAGCATGTCGCCGTGCAGGGGCTGCGAGTCGTCTCGGTTCACGATGATGGAGGTCAGTGGCTTGTCCCAAATATTGTCGACGTTGAAAGTGATGTATCCATCGGTAGCTTGGACGTGTGTTCCCTCGTTGCTCTCGGAACTCGCGCTAGAGGATTGATGGTGATGCTGCTTGTGGTGGACCTTGTGGTGCGTCGACTGTGAGCCGGAGTGGTTATGCTGCGGAGAGTCGTCGAGGTCTTGTGCATTGCGCGGCGCCTTGGGGGGCTCGTGGCGGAAGATGCTGGCGGCGGCGTGGCCGGCGAGCGCGAGGCCCAGCAGCAGAGCGATGGCCTTCATGGTGGCAGCGGCGAAGAGTGGCGAATGACGCACGGTTCCGTCTTTTATATTAAAATGTTTGTTCGCTCAGCACTTTCTGCCTCCACGCGTGCTCCAATTATTGGAAATGCATATTGCAATACATCGTTCATTTGGTAAAGTTTTTAATTTTTAATAAATCTATTCCCTCGTAGCGAAAAATAATCATTTCTCTTTACATTTTTTTACAGAATTAGAACGGACAATTGATTTTTTTTTTAACTACAGAGAATCAAGAACTGATAAGTTTAAGCATATTATCATTTTGCCTCATACAGCAGAATCGAAATATATTTAGTTCTAATGTATGATATTAATATCAATGATAAGTAATCGTTAATTAGTTACTTTAAAATTGAAAATATATGTTCGATTTTCAATGCATCAATTTTATTGCATATCGACATCAGGCTAACTAGTGCCATCTAGCTGTAAAAGCTAACACATTCCGTAGGAATTAGTTTTCAAGTAAGCGGTGATTTCCATTTTTTTTGTCGTTAATGAACATAAGTTATTGATTTGATAATCACATGTATTACACTCGCTTTAAAACAAAAAGGGTTCTAAATAAGTTTCGCGAAATAAAATAATTCTGATCACTAATTTTATTTTGTTACATAGATGGCGTTTCAACATAAAATATCAATCTGTATTGAATAAACATCATTTTCCAATTTAGGTATTTTTCAGAACTAAAATTATTGTGTTGTTTTACAAATTCCTTTTTATCAGTTTTTCAAATTATTTGTAACTTAGTATGGTTGATATCTTATTATTTCAGAGTTTTGTAAACTGCAAAATACTATTTTATGCTAACAGATGGCACTGAAACAATATAAGGTAGAGAACGTTCAGTCTGATTTTGGTGAAAATATAAAACAATCCTAACATTTTGTCACCTTTTTCAATCATTTATGAAACTCTACGTTTAACAAACTTTTCGTAATTTTTTCACAAAATATATTTGCAATGGTTAAATGTAAGCAAATGCCGAAACAATACGTAACTACTGATAGATACATTTTCAGATACAAAATGCCCAGGTATAAAATTAAATTTTAAAAGCATAGTATTTTATCGGTCAATTCTCAATCGATTGTATAGTTAAAAATTCAATAAATTAAATCCATTGGAAAGAAACAAGTTTGAAATAACCAATAGTTTATCGGAACAATGTCAACATAAGACAATGAGCAATAACTTTTTTTTGGCTCCATTTTATTTCTTAAGAGAAACGAAAACCGTTATACTTAATTAATTAAAGGTAGATATTAAAATAGATTAGTCGCTATTAACGTTTATTACAGCAATCTGATTTCCTTAACATTACAAACGTATTCTGAAAATAGCAAATTCTCAATTTATTTAATTCTGTATTAGGGCCGACGGCCTCCAGAATTACCATTATGTACTGTTTAATAAATGCATGTTAAAGTTTCAAGACATCGTAAAAAATATAAAAACATCATTTTGTTCAATGGTTTCGAATATTTATTACGTAGTACATTTTTAAATCAATGCCAAAAATAACTAAATTGTACTTTTTTTACATTAACAAATTGTCAAAGTAGTTTTATATTTAAATAATTAAGAATTTTCCAGAAACTACACTAGTGTAAGTAATTGTGACGAAATAACATGACATGGGCAAGCTAAATAATATGATCTATTTATTACATGAGTTCAGCAAAATTCTCGTACATGTTGTTTGTGAATGTGGGACGCACATGTCGCGTAAAATTGTTAACAATGCAAAATTAGCTAGCTAGCAACTTTGCACGGTCAGCGAATGTTAAAATTTATTTAACAAAAAAGGTTCTGTAATAAATTATCATTACCATCAGCCTAAGGTCGTCCACTGCTGGACGGAGGCCTCCAATTGATTATCACAATAACCATCACCATCCTGCTCTTCTCCCTACGGAGGGTCGGTACAGCCTGTACTCTTCCATACATCTCCGTCATCATATCTGAACTTACATACTTCTTACGCATGTCCATCCACACAATCCATCCGCACCTTCTTCGGTCTTCCCCTACCCTTATAGCGATTCACATTCAATATCTATATTTAATTTACGTCTTGTTTATATTATTTATATGATATTTGGGAATAACAAATTAAGGAACTAATAGTTATCATAAACCTAGATCCATCAGGCACTTTAAAGGCTTCATTATCATCATCAGGTCAGCCACGGGTCGTCCACTGCTGGGCGCAGGCCTCCCCCAGAGATCACCAGGAGTGGTCCCTGGCCGCTTTTAAATACTGAAGTGTAAGTAACCGTTTTGTACATATGAAAGAGGAACCATAAAGATTTATTGCAAATAATGCAGCGCGATAATTGCAGACTCGAGAGAACGAAGCAGGTTTCATGGTAAACAGGTACATAATATGTTTTTAAATTACTTTGCTATGTGTTAATAGTAGGGTTGATACAACTTCAAGTTTGATTAGAATTTTGTGGGTTTATACGGCGCATATTTTCACCCATCGAAGACATCTACATCTATTTTTAAGATTTTTTAGGAGACATTTCTGATGAATTATTTTCTTCAGATGCGTCGACTTGAGCTACGGATTTGACATCGATGAATTCGGATGGTGAATACGTTAGAAGAAATATTTTGTTTTCGTAATCTGCAGTGGATTAAAGCTGGATGTTTTCTTCGTCGCCAGTTAGGATTTGTTAAGTCACTGGTTGGAGTTTTTTTATTGTCGCTTATTTTCTGGTCTACTGTTCTAGAAAGTGGCAACCCTAGACACCAGGCTGTTGTTTTATCGTTACGTAAACGACGCATAAAAACTGTGTGACGATGCAAATGAAATAAGGAAAACCTATACCTTAAACTAACGATGTTATTTTGTCATTGGTTATATGAAAATTTACTTTCAAATTCATCACTTGCTCTACGAGGGAAATGTCCCTAGGACTGGGCGAGGGTTTTCGCGTGACGTTTTTCTGTATGTAAGTTAAGTTGTGATCATCTATGGTCATAACGAACCGCGGGCAGGGTCGTGGGCCAGCTTTCCATCGGGAGCAAAGTCAAACGTTCTCGATGGCCGTTATGATTACGAACTTTGTTGCAAATTTTTGTCTTAGGCCAATGTTAGGTACACCGTTATTGAGTGCCATTCTTTTTTCGTTTTAATTAACAAATAGCGTAGTAAAACAGACGTAACTATCTATAGTTAATCCAATTTACGTAATCGATATCGCATCAATTTTCTCAAAACACCACAATGTTTGTTACTTTATTTATTTAATATTATAAAACACACTCGTAGCTTACAATAACTGTTCACTGCCTGGAACGTACACTTTTTGTTAAAACAATTGACATGTGTTTTGTATTATTATGTAGGAAAGTATTAATGTACCGGTTCAAAACGAAGTATATGATTTCAATATTATGTGACGAAATAAAAAAAATTATCTCTTATCTATACTATTATATAAAATAAGCGTAAAATCTTAATCTGTGTAATGTGGGGGGGGGGGGGTCTCAGCAACCACGGCACAGATTTGATTATTTTTTTTAAACAAGTCATACACCCATACACTTACGTTAACTTTTATTATAGCCTAGATTAATGAGAATTAATGCCAGTGGTTTAATATCGTTATAATATATAAATGAAACATTTTTATGTACCTAGTTTTATAGGTACATAAAAATTCTTATTCTGGATGTTTTTTTTTTACATCTCCAACAAAAAATCTTAAAAGTGAATAATAATGTTGAAGTGGCATTAAACACGTAACTACGTAATCGTACATTTATTCTATAAAAAAGTAATATTTACCAAAGACAAAAAGTTCTTGATGGAACCATAACGAACAAAAAAAAACAACATTATAGTCATTCTGATGCTGAGTATCTGAGTGGGTCCGTAGTCTATTAGGGAAATTTGAGTTGAGTTGAACTCATCCCGCCATCATCCCAATTCTATATCATGCTTTTCTAAAGGTAGGTAAGCTTTATAAGCCAACTAACTGCGAATCCTTTCGCGCGGATTAAAAAAAAAAGAGTTAGTAGCTTCTTCTTCCGTGTATGTACTGCATCAATGCCAAATTCACCCAGAACCGTGTAAACGTTCTGGAGATAATTTAAAAACACCCAAACTTTCGCATTATATTCCGAAGACCGATTAATGTTTGATGTTAAGTATATTGAGCGGCTTCCCTGTGTGTATGGAAACATACACAGGGAGAAGTCGCTGCCCTGTAGTGACACACTGTTGGTGCCGCTGCAACGGTAGAAAACCAAACTTAAAAACTTTTGGCAAAATTCCATAGTAAAAATTCAAAATTTCAGATCACAAAGACTCTGACCTCCCTATGTCAGAGGACTATTTTGGCCTTAACAAAATAAAAAATGTTAAGTATAGTACCTCTGATTCTACTGTTTTTTGCCTCAGTTTTTAAAGAGGAACTGTTTACTGACGTACTCCATATAAGTCCACGTGCGGTTATAGGAAAATCAATAAAAAACAAATTGAACGGAACTAAATCTCGAAAGACGTCGGCCATCTTTAATATTTTCCACATCGCTGCTTATATTTTACATTTTCTTCGTTTGAATACATTCAATAGAACAGACGTCAAAGCATTGATAACAACATACTTTGTTTTTACTTAAGAAAAAAAAAACGGAAACATGGTAAAACCAAGGCCGAGAGCAGGGGAAGAGATCAGTTCGACGGAAGCCAATGAGCTGGCAGTCTGTGTAAAATGTTCGCCCGCGCCGCGCCCCTGCTGCTCGCCGCTCTGCTCACCTGCGCGGCGCAGGACCTCGACCTGCTCGCCAGCATCACCTCCTCCACAGGACAACTGCTCGAAGGCATCACGAAACTGCCGCTGGTGAGGCAAATCACACAAGTGTCCGGAGATCTCTTGGCCGGTACCGTCAACTTAGTGACCACCGTGCCGCTGTCGCTTGTCCACTCGCTCGGTGTCAGCTACGGGTTTCCCACACTGGTGAGCGACACGAACTCCGTCGAGCTGACGAATCGTATCATCAACGAATTCACCGCGGGACTCTCCAACGAGGACATCAATCTGACTATAACAGACCTGGTATCGAAATATGGATACCCGATAGAGAAACACATGGTCGAGACCCAAGACGGATACTTCCTGACCATGCACAGAATACCGAACGAAAACGCCTCCGCGGTGTTTCTGATGCACGGCATCCTCGGCAGCTCCGACGACTGGGTGGTGTCGGGCCCGGCGAGCGCGCTCGCTTACTTGCTCGCCGACGAGGGCTACGATGTTTGGATGGGCAACTCGCGCGGCAACAAACACTCGCGCTTCCACAACACCTTCGACACGTCCGAGGCGGACTTCTGGGACTTTTCCTGGCACGAGATCGGCTTCTACGACCTCCCGGCCATGATCAACTATGTGCTCCTTGCTTCGAGATCGACCAGACTGAAGTACATCGGCCACTCACAGGGCACCACTGTTTTCTTTGTGATGACGTCCGAAAGACCGGATTATAACAACAAGATATCTTTGATGGTCGCGCTGTCGCCCGTCGCCTTCATGAACCACGTGAAGTCGCCCATAGTGCGGCTGACGGCACCGGGAGCACCGTTCCTACACAATATCATGAAGGGGCTCGGCTTATACGAGGTGTTACCGGACAACGCGGCCACAAAGTTGCTGCGGCAGCTGCTGTGCCGCGGAGACCGCCTGGCGGAGGTTCTTTGCACCAACTTCGTCTTTCTCACACTCGGGTTCGACTTCGAGCAGTTGAACGTGACCAACTTGCCGGTGTTGTACGGGCACATGCCCTCTGGTGCATCAGGCAAACAGTTCGCCCATTACGCCCAGGGCATAGTATCGGGAGACTTCCGACAGTTCGACTACGGGGACATGGTGAACACGGTTGTGTACGGCGAGAAGCGGCCGCCCAGCTACACGCTGGAGAACGTGCGGGCGCCGGTCGCCATGTTTTACAGCGAGGCGGACTGGCTGGCGGACCCGCGGGATGTCAACCATCTTTACAACAAGCTGCCGAACGTCATTGACCTCTACAAAGTGCCCTACGAACAATTTTCACATTTGGACTTTATTGTAGCGAAAGACTTTAAAACGTTAATATATTCCAGAATACGCAAACTATTGTGGTCTTTCCAGAAATATGACTTTGAGTGAGTGGAGAGCGCAGCATTGTGTGTAATTGTTGGGGGATTATATTTATTGTAGCATTACTTCACGACCTCACGAAAACACCGAAACCCCGGTAATGACTGAAAGTACGTGAGACATATGCAATTATTTAATAAGTAAGCGTGTCTTAATTTATTTCAAAAGTTGTGAATTAAATATCTTTTCAAACTATAAATTGAAATTGTATTACTCAGTTCTATTAGTCGGAACAGAAAAAATATTACTGACATCAAAATACGTATATTAACTTTCATTATGCTGCGGAAATCAAATAGCAAAAAATTTCGATAATTGTTTATGATTGCTAATAAAAATTAACAGGCGTTTTAGGTACACCAATCCATGTTTCAGGCTACCTAATTTTTTTCTAGGCTCGGGTATCATTGTTAGTGAAAATATAAGATATGATTCTTGGTGCCGTAAAAATTAAAGAAGACTTGCCCTGCTGTTGATAAATGGAACTTCCTTTTAAAGATACAAATATTAAGATATTATCAAAGAATGACATGATAAAATACTATGTTATTAACTGAAATAGTAGTGGCCACTGTCATGCTGTTTATGGAATGTTTAAACTTTTTTGGCAGCTCAACAACAAGTGAGTGCTACGCCATGGCCTCCATTTCCATACCCTATTCCCATTGTACACCCAAACAAGTGCTGGACAGTTTCTAATGAGAAGTGCCAAGTCATTGCGAAACCTAAATACAAAATTAAGATTTTTTTTTGATCTCCGCAAATTCTTCTTGTTAGTAAGGCATGCAAGACGTTTTGGTAGATTCTTACTAAAATACATTTATCTAAACTGCACTCTAACAAAATACCAAAGCACACAAACACCACGAAATAAGGCTCTGTTATTCTAAAAACATAGGAAGTGCTCAGATTTCAGATTTACATCCTGGGCAATTTTGGAATACCGTAGCTTAAGTGAAAAACTTGTTTAAAAACCTTAATTTATTAACATCTTATAAACTTAAAATTGATATCTTAATGTTTGTGATTCAAAATGTACCTGAAACAAAAGAAAACGAAATATGTAAACCGCGATGTTCAATTTATTACATATTAAAATTAAGTGCTAAAGTGTAAAAAAGTGTTGTTTTAAGGTTTATAGATAGCATTGCCAAATTGCATTGCAATCGGTTTTTTTCAACAATGTTATCCTTCAAGAGTTTTATTCAATAAATACTTACGTTTTATTTTTATTTAGAGCTGTTAGCGTTGATATAATGATATAATATGACTAAAAGGAAAATAGACACGCCGAGAATATTGGAGAAAACAGCTAACTGGATGTCTGTAATCATGATGACGTTTAATCTGAAAGAAATGTTTTAAATTTAATAACTAGCTTAAAAAATATTAACTAGCGTACTTAATAAAACGCAAAGAATTAATAACACTATAAGAATAATACAATGGTAATAATAACGATTATAATTACAGTATTAGATAGATGGTAATAGGTTAGATATGCCGGTAAAAAAATGGATTTAATAGAAGCATCCACACTATTTTGACTTAATCACATTTATTGGATAATAGTTATAACTTTTTGAAACTTACCGAAATATTTATTCCTCAAATTATATTTAGAAAAACACAGCAAATCTGCAAAACGCAAATGTCAAAAAACAATTACACGTCATTGAAAATACGTCACAGATAATAAATTTTGATTTTAATGTGTGCACAGCATATAATGTTAAGGCAAAATTAAATGGGAGGATGGTGGATGTTCGTTAGAACGTAACTCCAAGCTGACAAAAATGTGGGTAAAATTGCTTAAAGAGTTTTGAAATCAGTCAGATTGTAACTGGCAAATATATTGGCATTGAATTTACGCGATCAATAGGACGTTTGATATACGCTCAAATTAATTACACTATTTTTTTTTTAAATTGACATCAATTATTGTTTTTATAACTAAGGGAATTAGACTACCGAAATAAGATTGAACTGAGTAATCTGTATCCTATCAATAAACATGAATATTTGCAATTAATTAGTTTTAAGAGCTGCGCGGTTAACAAAACGCTTGCTAAAAGGGGAAAGAGTGGGGCTCCTTAAAATCCGGCTTATACTTAACAATGTTTACTTTATCATTTTACTTAATGGTTACTTACTTTTTCATTTGGAACTGTTAGCGTTGACATAATGATAAAATATGACCAGAACGAAAATTGACATGCCTAGAATGTTGTAGAATAAGGCTATCTGGAAATCTGTAATCATGATGCCGATGTATTCTGAAAGTTATGTTTCTATTATATTGATAGTTGTATTTATATTCTTTAGAAACAAAAATAGCGTATTGAATCATAACTTTAATGCTGACTAAACAGTGTTTTGAATAAAAATATACTGTTTAGTAATTAGAAATTCACTTTCTTTCCCAAAATTATGATTTAGTAATTATTTAATTGTAGTATGTTAATAACTTTATTTTACCTTTCTTAAACGTTTAAACTCCCTGAATGTTAACAGTCAAGTTGGTGGACATAGGAAATCGGTACAGACTATACTGTATTTTTGATTTCTTTGACTATGGTTCTCTCCCTGACCTCTTTAGATATCTGCTGGATAGATCGCGGTTTGGAGTGGACAACTTTTGCCTTAAACCTAATTGAACTAGGGTGTTGAAGTTACCCTGGGTTAATTCTATCTCTATCGATATTTCGTGTTTACTATACCGCAATTAATTGCTACCTTTAGCGCCAAAATTGCAAATATGACATCGGCTTAATCCATCATAGTTATCCTGGTAGTAGGGATATATAGGTCAAGGGGTTCACTATGATAACCCATTTATTACTGATTATATTTTGCTACTACTGTTGTTAATAAGTAATTTTATCAAATATACTTAATGTCCAAAAAAGATGCTTTGCTGCTCTGGCAACTTGAATAGTTTTGTTGTTGATTGGCACTTTTGGTTGTCAAAAATATAATATACTCTTTGGTCAAAATTTAAGTTATTTCAATAACTTTGTTTACGGTATTTCTATTAAAAGAAGCGGAATTTAATTCCGCTATTCGGTCCAAATTTATCTAATTTAGCACCTTTTGGTGTTATTTGAAAAATGTATTTGTCGTCGATCAGCTCCCGATTGCTTCTGTACGATACCAACAGTTGGGATTTGAAAAAATCTTACGACTGTTATGAAGGTATATTGCGGGATGTGTCGTGGAGCGACGACAGCAAATACATTTTACAGGTAAATGTGATTAAAAACCAATGATATAAATCTAAAAATGTTAAATATTATATGTTCACTAGAGTGATTATATATGGTGAAGTTTTGTTACAAAACTTGCCCTGTTTGTTTATTTGTAAATAAAAGACCCACTTTTATGATATTATTAAAGATATATTCTTAAAACACCAAATTTAATTTTTTTTTATTAAATTTTCAGGTTAACTCCAAAGGTCTAATTGATATTTTGAGCCCTGCAGAACATGACATCCGTAGCTTACAGCACGTTCCATTGAAGGACACTTGGTCGGCAAGCTTTCATCGCGATGGTCACCGTAACATTGCAATAGGCACAAAAAATGGAAATGTTTTAATCTGGGACACAAAGAATAAAAGTGTGACTAAGAATTTTTCTGCACCATCACAAGCCTCATGTGTCAATTTCATTAGTTATAATGTGAAGAATACAAGTTTAGCAGCAGCAATGGGTAATGGTGATACTGTAATTTACAGTTTAACATCAAATATTCCTCTCATGACTGTCAAATTATCATGTTCTAAAAGCATCTCTGCAATGAAATTCCACAATGAATCAAGATTTCTCCTAGGCCTTGCCACAGAAGAAGGTCATGTTGTAGTCAAAGATGTTACTTCTAACAAGGA
This sequence comes from Papilio gigon, assembly GCA_027563995.1. Lineage (NCBI taxonomy): Eukaryota > Metazoa > Arthropoda > Insecta > Lepidoptera > Papilionidae > Papilio > Papilio gigon. The sequence goes on along the minus strand of JAODUI010000008.1, from coordinate 643,984 downwards.
TCGAAATTACTTTGAGAACATACATGCATCTCCGGTTAGTGATATTGCCTACTCTCTTATCAATAGAGATGTGTTGCTGTCTTGCGGCTATGACAAAATCATGCATGTTTATGACATCCGGATGCAAAATGTAGTTTCTACAATTACAACTTTGTATCCTCTTAAATCTCTTGCCATCAATCTTGAAAATCAAGTTGCTCTTGGTACTAAAAATGGGTACATCCTTATTTACGATTTGCGTGATTTAAATGCACCATTTAAAGTTTTGAGAGGTCACAATGAAGAAGTCTGCAAGGTGGCTTTTCAACCACCTCGAAAGAAAAATAATTTAAACGATACAAGCCTCAGAGAGGATGTGGAAGTTAATTCTTCTTTTAAATTACAATCACAATCACCAGTGAGAGGAAGGACATCTGATACATTTTTCATAAATGATACTCCACCAAGAAATGAAGAAGCATCACCACAGGGCCTTGATAATAAAGTTGATTCATTTCTGGTTATGATGGGTCTTGATAAATCCAATGTGGACATTGATGAGGATGCCATTAAACCGGTCGATAATGGAGAAAGGAGAAGTGACAAGTTTGAATTTAGATATTGTCAATTAGATGCAGAGAAAAATATAAGCAAGATATCAACTCCAATAACAAGCCGGACCGCTGATCATTTACAATTCACATCCCCTCTGACAATACCAAATGGCACACAAGACAAAAACCTGAATACTAATACACCTGAGTTAAAAATGTCAAATTTAAATGTCGATAACGTAAATTCGAAGAGTATTGAAGATTTAAAAGACTTTATTAAATTAACATTAGCTGATGTCGCTGATGATAATAGGAATTACTTCCTTCATATAATGATGGCTTTGACGAAACAGAAACTGTTTTTAGAAAAGCAACTATTTGGTATGAGTGAACAGGTCCATACTTTGATTCAAAATCAGAATATGCTGGTGGAAACAAACAGGAAGCTGGCCTTACAAATAGACCAGTTAAAATCACAGCAAAATCTCTTTTAAATATACGCTACATGTACTAATACAAGTACTAAATCTCAACATTGAATGAGTTAGTATTGCAAAATTATGGCCTTTAATGTGATATTTATTATATATAAGATTTTTAACTGACTGATATTCAACATAATGACATTTATTAATTTTCTGTTTAAATTATTTCTTAAGGTTGATGTTAAATAAAATATTTGTAGCTTTAAATCTAAGTTGAAATATGAATTTGCTTGTTGAGACAATAAATTAAGTTGTTAAATGTCTCTGTGAGAGATCTGTCTAGTGCCATGTTAACAGTAAAATATTGAAGTACTCAATTTAATACACTGTTTGTTTGCCACTTCTTGTTAATTGTTCCACTAAATACATGTCTCTTTACTATTACGGTATTTTTATTTTGTCTCATTTACAAACAAGTATAATATGGAGAAAAAAAAACACCAATTTTAATTGTAATAAACCTTTGTTGTAGGTGTCTTATAATGATTTATTGATGTTAAGTATTGGCGACACTCAATATCGGGCAAGTTGGTTTGATATTCGTTTTTAACAACTTGCGCTCGGTACATCACGTTGACTTATATTGGTCATGAACTTTGCTCAGGCCTGCAATCACAAGCTTGCGATGTTTTCCTTGAGATTTTGGAAAAATTACTGCGATTAAATTAAATTAGATAGTTAATATGTGAGGAGATATCTCGTTTACTGCACAATTTCGTGTAGTTGTTTTTTTCATATGTTTTATATACTAAACGTTTTAAGTTTGGTCGTTTTTCAACGATCAAATCTTCACGCTTTATAAATAGTTTATGAACGTTGAAATGTCAGATGATTTGGCTGTCAATGTCAACTTTAACGTTTACCGAAAAGGTTATTTATGTCTTTGTGTAATAATATATTTTGATTTTACTAAAAAAAATATAATGGCCGAACTTGCGGCAACAAATTTATTTGAATCACAAACTATTAATGCAGATCATAAAGACCTTATCCATGATGTTGCTTATGATTTTTACGGAGAACGAATGGCCACTTGTTCCAGCGATCAGTACGTTAAAGTACGTTTTTTGAACATAGCTTGCTATTCATTTGATACGAACCCGATAAATCAAGTTGAAGCTATCCACTAAGATAAACCTTCTTAAGTGTATAGTTATATACGTCTTTATTTCAGTAAGTGAAACTTTTTTCAAATAGTTTTATCTATTTTCCCAGGTGTGGGATACGGATGGGCGAGGAGGATGGCGGCTTACTGGCAGCTGGAAAGCACACCACGGTTCTGTCTGGAAGGTGACTTGGGCTCATCCAGAGTTTGGGCAAGTTTTAGCAACTTGTTCATTTGACAGAACTGTTGCTATTTGGGAAGAAGTTGGTAAGTAAAATAGAAAAGTGTTTACAATATCTAGATTATATTGCGAGGAGTGGAAAATATGCTGTAGATGTCTAAGATAAAGCTATTTGTTATCACTTAGAAATATAAAAACATACTTTATTTTTATTTAAGGTGACATCACAGCTCCTGGCTCTGAGAAAGGTCTGCGCACATGGGTGAAACGGTCAAATCTAGTGGATTCGCGGACTTCAGTGACAGATGTAAAATTTGGTCCTAAACATCTAGGTTTACTGTTAGTCACATGTTCAGCAGATGGAATTATAAGGTAAAATTCAATGTGTCTTCAGCTCATTGCCTACCCATGTTAGGGGTGAATATTCAATATGGTGTACTAATGTAGTAAATATCATAATTACGTATTTGTTACATTGAGAAAATTTTTATATAAATTACTTGATTACAGAATCTATGAAGCTCCAGATGTAATGAATCTGGCACAGTGGACCCTGCAACATGAGATCCCTACCAAAGTATCGATTAGTTGTCTATCATGGAACCCTACTTTATCAAGGTCAGTATAATAGTTGGTAATAACTGCTACAATCAGATTACATTCTTAGTGGAGATTTCGCATTAAATTTAAACTATACTATAACTATGTAAACTATGTGACAACTATGTGTTTGACTGGTTGCAGTAAGCTATTTCTAAAAAGGCTTTTTATCTATAATTTCTTAAAAGCACATTAGTGTCATCAACAAATTATGAACCTTATCTATACTTAGTTGTGGTCTATTATCCAACAGTAACAGAGTGAACCCACCAATGTTGGCAGTGGGCAGCGATGAACCCAACATCTCCAATGCCAGTAATCAAGCAGACAAGACTTGTAACGGAAAAGTTTTCATCTATGAGTAAGTGTCATTTTTGAAAGAAAACATATTAATAATAGAATCAAATTATAAATATTTGTAAACTGTCTCTAACAAACAGTATGTATGATACTGCTTTGATGAGCTTCTAATTTCATAATACCTTAGAAGATGGCACATTAATATTGGTAACTAGGTTTAGGTTGGAGTGCATCGAGTCATATGAGTTGTTGATCTTGTGTAGATACGCAGAGACGTCGCGGCGCTGGACGCGCACGGACTGCGTGTCGGCGGTGCTGGAGCCCGTCAACGACCTGGCCTTCGCGCCCAACCTCGGTCGCTCATTCCACCTGCTCGCCGTCGCCACCAAGGACGTCAGGATCATCAAGATTGAACCCCTGCCGTGAGTCTATGTGACTATGTATATTGGAAGGGAAGATTTAAAATTTATTTCTTCATAAGTTGTATGCACCCAAAAGATTTAAAAAAAAAAGTTCTTAATGTTTTCCCAAAATATTTCTATTTTTAATCTGAACTTAAATACAATTCAACGTTTCAACTCTCATTATTTTTTTTTACATTTTGCTGAATATTTTTCAGGGAATCGTCTAGATAACCAAATAGGTTGTATGCTGGCCACTAAGAAACTTTATCATTTTTATTATGAAAAAGTTATACAAAAAGGAGTTAACGAGATTAGCAGTTTA
>JAODUI010000008.1:578501-616935 GCA_027563995.1 Papilio gigon | reverse complement strand
GATATTATAAATATAGATAGTGAACTGTTTTGATACTTACTTACTCCGCTAGCGCAGCGACCCGAAGTGGGTCTTGGCCTCCGACACAAGAGTACGCCAACTGTTTTGTTATGGATTTTTATGAATAATTATCTTGTTGACTCAGCTTTAAACACTTGGATGCTACGTCTTACAAATTAAATAGTTAATTCTTAGTTTAGTAAACAAATGCATCGTATCTGTCTACTTAATATGCACCCTCAGGGAGGCGCGGATAGTATAAAATGGTTAATTTTTAATTACAATTTTATTACCGACCCGCCTCCTATTCTATTAACAAAAGATACATTTTGAAATATCTTTATTCATCTTTTATTTATATGTGCAAAAGTAAATCGTCTGACACGTCCTAAATATTTGGCTGTATATGCATACTTATTTTGGAGCATTTAATAGGAGAGAACGATTCTGTTTACGTTAGTTAATTTAAGACAGAAGAGAGCTCATTGGGTAGCTTTTAGTTAGCTCATAATATTAGATGAGACCGTGTATGGCCACTGCCGATACTACTGTACAGTAACACATTGTCATCTTATATTTTTTTCATAAAAAAATCGGTTCCTTGATGTGTGTTTTGTTAGAGGAAATTTATATCTATAAAAACTTTTTTTTTTTACCCCATTCTAGGTCGAGATGTCACGAATAAAAAAACCCTTTGAAATTCGAGTCGCGGCAGTGGCTTGCGATGGAAATCTGAATTCCCCGCGCTTTTACCCGATACGCATACGATATGTGTTATCTGGTAATGCCACTTGGGATTAGCAGTAGTGCTTTGTGTACAAAGGCACCTGCTTTTGTATAAATAGAATATCTTTTCGTTACTTCCTTTGACATAAATCGATTTACTTCTATATCTTTTAACGAAACCGTATATCAATTTCATCAACCACTATGTATTTTTATGTGGTATGTTACACATATATACAATAACAATAATATGTAAATTAATTTAATAACATATATATGTTATTACTATGGAAGGCATTGGGAAAGACCTATGTCCAAAAGTGGGCAGACAAGGGCTATTGATGATATGTTATTGTATATATGTGTTATAAAATTTAATAACTTGTTATGTAACAAACAAAAAAAATTTTTCACTTAAAACATTGGACACAAATTTATGGTATGATTACAAGAAATATAAGTAAATTAACAAAAATCTACTAAAATTTTGTAAAAATAAGCATGCATTTTAGACAGATATTATTTTTTTAAGTTATTTTTCAAAACAGTTTCCATTATATTAAAAAAGAAACAAAAAGTACGATGTCAAAATGTTTTTTGCATAATTTTTTTCTATCAGATGTCAATCCATCCATGTTTAAATTATTTTTTCTTACTTGTAAATGGTGTCTATGCTTGTCATTTGTTTTTTTTATTATCTATGTATTCCATACATCTAGAGCTTTTTCGAACATGTTTCTACTTTCTGAATAAATTATAAAATCTACATTTAAAAATCAGAGTCCAACCTTTAAAGTTCACTCTACGTAATGGGTCCGAAATATCGCGGCGGTAAACATGATACAGTTAGAGAACAACATACAAATGCACTTGAAACATTTTTCCATTTATCAGTCAATAAATATGATAAAAAGTATTATTGGGGGTGAGAATGGGTCCGCGGGGACGCGCCGCGCGGCCTTATTGTTTTTATTCCATCTTTTATACCCGCGTAAAGGTAAACGGATATATTTTATTGAAATGACCTCTGATCAAGATTTATTTTCATTTATTTTCAGACAAATATTTTACTTCACATACTTTATTGTAATTTTTTTTTAATTATGTCTAACCTTTTCAATTCAACATCATGAAATTATTTAACAAGAATATTAAATGAATAAATAACATACAAGGAGAATGATATGTAATTTAGAACGTTTGCGGTACAACACGTCCCCTACTAATATCCCGAAACCCGTCCGATTTCGCTTTGCTAATAGCCATGAAGCTAATTTTTCATATACACAAAGCATCCCCATTGTCGCCAATAGTGCGGCAATAACAGCGCTCCCAGAACCGGCTCGTCCTTATTTACTTATTGTAAACTCACATGACAGGTGCCTTAATGGGCGAAATAACGCGCCGGGAGCGGCCTGCTACTTCTGACATAGATTAAACAAAACAGAACGCTATAAGTCACGGTAGGTACCTTAAATTAGTACATCTTATTACTAAATTACTTAGTAAATCAACTAAGATTTGGCAACATTAATTAAACTTGAAATAGTTTTCGATAAACCAAGACCAAAATCAATTCGGAAACCTGAAAATTTCATGTCATTTTTGACTGCCAAATTAAATATTTTTTGGACTTACCAAAGATTAGATTTACCCAAAAACACTTCAAAGGTTAGTAAAACAAGTTTTTCTTCAACAGCTTTTTGAAATAAAATGATGACAAGGAGTTTGCAAAAGAAAAAAACGTAATGTATAACTGGCTGTGATATTAAGAATTACATTGTTACCTATTTGTCGAGTCTGTACAAACGTTTGTAATTAATCTATGACAATAACGTTGAACGCAGACCTCCTGGGAAATCGACTGTTGCTCGCTAGTTACGGGTGCCACGGCGCGCGGCCGCGCCTGTCTACCCCTAATTAATTAATTATCGATTGCATTTATATTCCTTCATAATTATTACTATTTTGTATTGTCCTTAGAGACATGCCAAAAAATTAATAAAATTTTCTACAAATCGATTTAAATAAAATAAATATTTACTCCACAAATAATTCTGCCAACACCGATCAATGCTGATAGCTAGGTAATAAATTTAACATTTTTTTTTGGACTGGAGATTCTTTGTAAAATTAAACCAAAAAACCCAAGTTGTTACTTAACATAGAAACTATCCATCAGATTATCAATATTCAACAAAAATTCGAATCGAATTCGAAAATAGAAATTTAAGAAAATAATCGATTCGACCATAGTTTAGCAATAGGAGGTGGTAATGCGAGACGTTAGTTTGGTGTAGCGAGCGACAAAGTGGCAGACATCGTCTGGCTCAGATAATGGAGCGTGAACTACCGGGCCTGTCTGGCTGCGACCTCGCTGCAAACACTTGAACATGTCGCTTAACGTATTTGCATATATTTCGCAGTTTAGGGCATTAATAACATATTATTTTGCACTTAAATTGTTCTTAATATTTTTTTCTTTAAATGTAATTTAACAGTTTCCATACAATTCAAAGTTTTACCAGGTCTGAGACCGTATCTAAACATATTCCGATGTTATGATCGCTGTTAATTAATAATTGTATGTGTGTCGTAAAAACCGAAAGAGTAGGTAGCGATATTATTCTACGAGTAAACTGTATAGTGCTACGTTACTGCTATGATTATGCTTTTGTTTCTTGTTTACATTTACAATGAAAATAAATAAGCACGACTTTGAATGATTTTCTTGATGATACCAATCCTGATTGAAGCGCTAATAGCCTATTGGTTAACGGACTACCAACCTAACGGTCTTGGGTATTGGGTGGGTGGCTTTTCCAAGTTAAAAAAAAAAATTAAGATTAAAAAAATTAATGTTATATTTCTTACAACCAGAATCATTGTTACAGAGTGATACAGAAATTCAAATAGTAATTCTCGCATTAACAGCGAGTCGTGCGAGGAGGCAATAAAGGCGGCGATGGCTCCGGCAATATAAACATCGGCAACGTAACGACGGCCCGAGCTCGCTCTGACGCCGACCAAATTGTAAATACTGCCGGCCCCCGTTTAGTTTGCAATATTTGTGCGGTTACGTGTAAATGGAAAAAGGAGATAGCCATAGAGGAGAATAGTCACAGAGATTATTTTGTTTACATTATTTTAAATCATTGATAAACAAATGAATATCGCTCGACGTCCGGTGTAATAACACGAATTGAATTACCTAGGGCGTTTTCCAGTTTGAAAATATGTGTCTTGATTTTGTACGAGATATATAACTCTTCAGTATTTAAACTTTAATTAAAAGGACATTCTTGCGTTCGATATAAAAAAAAATATCGTAAAACTGTGTTATCCGAGTCGTGTAATGTCTGTGTTTTATTCAGTTTTTTTTTCTGTGTTCTATTATTGAAACATATTGTAAATTCTCTATCCTTGACTTACTCTGTGCATAAAGGGTGTAGGGAAGGATATCGAAAACGCTGATGTGTGTAAGTCGACGGGAATTAGACGTTACGACAGCTGGGAATTGCCGAGACGATGCGGTGCGGCGCGCTATACCGACCTTCTATGGAAAGATTAGCGACTATTCGCTATCCATACAATGGTTTTAATTTTCTCTCTAAAACTCTACTTATGTAATCTAATATGTATCTATTACATTAGTATACATTTCCATTGCGAACAAGGACAAAACATAAATGTAAAGTCAATTAAAAACAAATGATGAATCAATTAAGAGCGCCAATAGCTTAATAGTTGAAGGTACGGATTTCGGATCACGTGATCCAGAATAAAAATTCCGTCAGTCGACTATTGTAAAAAAAATAATAATACATTAACAAAAATCTCCTAATATTTTATTATAAAGATGTAAAAACAAAACGACTTCAATAAATTTATCCGTCAATATACCTATAACAGGTTCATTAGTAGATTATCAGTAAATTGTGGTTCGGAATACATAGTAGATCGTCACGTATGCATCTAATCCACGTCACGCGCGACCGGTTCACGCTTGACGCGTTTAATTGGACGTGCGACAGCGTAACTAGCTTTAACTCGATCATACGCCTGTTTACGTGTCATAGAATTAGAATAGTTTTTAAGTCACTTTATACTAAATGTATTAATTACTTTAATATTAGTTTATAAGTCCACAAAGTTATATATAATACTAATTAGTTGACATTGTAACGTGTAGGAAATTACCATTTAGTAAATTAAATTTCAATAACCGTTGGGTTTATTTAAGTTCAACTAATAGTTTTTTTTTTAAATAATTAAATAATTTAGTTTCAAGTAATAGCTTAAAGTACGCAGATGTAACAGGCTGTTATGCAGGGATGTCACGTAGGCCTAATCACTCGGTAGGTTAGTCGCCCGTTAACACCTCCACACACGTTTCTCTAATTGTTACCTATGTGTGAACTTACCCTAATTGTAATTTACATGAAGCTACGAGTATGATAATTATTATAGAAGAGTTTTTTTATACATTTTTATAATACTTGTGGTTATCAAAGGTTTTCCCATCAAATCGATTTTTTCGATTTGATTAGACGTTAGGCGTTATCCAAAAAAAGTACAATAAATTAAAACGTAAAGTTTACATGTTTTTAAAATTTATGTACATACATTATTTATAGGTGAATTTATATGTTTTTTAATTTTAAAATTACTTTAATCATACTCTAATAAAATATACATATAATCGTTGTTGTATTACTAGAAGAAGCTTAAAAAAAAGAAAACAGCAAAAAAAAATTCTAATGCAATTATTCAATTGACGGTGAAAGCAAGCAGCTCAATCTATAATCGTCTATTGTCAGCTTGACTACTAACAAAAGATGACACGTAATAATAATGATTGTCAAGTATTTTATAAGATTCATTGGAATCATCTAAATCGCTCATGTACAGTCCACGAGGCGTGAGTAATTAACACGCTGAGAAATAATTCAGGGACCGACAAAACGAGAATTTTAATACACAAATGAAATAATACCTCAGATTGATGACGCGGACGCCTCGCGCCTCTTTTTTTCCGCTACCATTTTTTTTCGAATCGGATTTTTAATTACGTTTTATGGCTCCGCGAATCGCAATTTACTGGATTAACTTCGTTTAAACGGGATTGAACAATTCTAAAATTAATTACGCCATTTTCTAATCTTATTTTTTTTTAATCTGATAGCAATGTTTGAAAACATCAAACTAAATATATTTATCACCTTTGTTATATTGACCTATGTTATAAAGTTCAATAACCTGAACTTTACTGATTTCATACTTCATATAATTAAGTTGCGAACTAAAAGTACTTAACCATAATCTTTGTTAGTATATATATGTACTTATAATGACAGTTTCTCATAAAAAAATTCTAGAGAGAAGCAATCCTTTACTTTTTAGCCTAACGACAATTTCATTTCCGCATATCAAAACATGCATTAAAAGTTTCAGTAGAGGACATTACGGACGGAACTTTTCTAACACGGTATAAGCGTGTCTATGGACGTGTACACTGAAGTGTGTTTTAAAATGATATGCGTTTCATTTATAAACAGGGAGAGACGCGGACGCAAACAATCTCCCTTAGGAGCAAAACTTTTCGTCCACCTAGCGACAATATTTGAAAGTTATTTCACCGTTCACAACCCTCATAGGCGCCGTTAAAATTTTCCCTACCACCTTATTCATAATACACATGTTCTACCTCTCCCTTTCACTTTCAGATATAATATAACGAGAGTAAAAGAGAGGGAAATATTTACAAACTGACATCTCTGAATTAACGGTGGTCGGCTCATGATAATTTACATATTTAGGTGAAATTAACCTCGAGCGTTAAATTGTATTATGAATATTAATAGCGTGAGTTATACGCTGTGTATGGTGCTGCGGAGCGTCAACTTTATGTGCCAGATTTTGGTACGAAATTATTATGATCTTAGGAACGGCCAATTTATATCATACAGCCCCCCATTCAACTCTGTCATACGTAATATTTATAATCATGTATTCATTATAATATACTTTATTTTAATGTACCACTATTGACAACAGTAGACATTTTTTTGCTTGGCACAGGACAGGGACCGAGTCACAAAGTTAACGGTCAACCTCCAGTAATGGAAAGATATTAGAAGTTTTTGTGTGTTTTTAAAATTAAAAACGGTTTTTGTTTAAGAATTTAAGAATGACGTAAAACTTGACTGTCCTAAAAAGTAAGTCGAGGAAAACTGTCTTTGAGAAAATTTGAAACACTCTCCAGGTTTATTTGGTTATCTAATAAAATATTACGAGCTTTGACAAGTGCCTCGGAGCTGTCCCCTTGTGGCCTCCGATGCTTACCTTTTTTCGGTTATGGCCCCGTAAGCACGAAATTCAACTTTAGCCACGGGACATTGTTAGCTTTATACAACAAAAAAAAATTAAAAAAATCTTGACGATTTTGCGAATTTTTTAGGGTATTCGAACTTCTTTTGTTATAATGAAACTGAGTTTTACGAGCAACATAAGTTTGTAAACCCGACTTCTATAGATATGAACAGGTCGCTGCTTGAAAATGACAGCTCTTGCATTGTTCTAACATAAAAGCGCCTTTAATGATACTGATAGTTACTTCATCATCATTATCATCAGCCCTTGTCTACCCACTGTTGGATATAGGCCATACTTACTACAATATTGATTATTAATTCGAATCAACGCTATCGTCACGGGCAAAATGTCGGAAAGGAAAATCCCGATTAGTGTATTGTTTTTGTATGTACAGTTCTCAAGCGACATTTTTTCATATAAAAAATATATTACAACGTACTCTAACCTTGAGGTCGAATAATTTAACTTAATAAATACAATCTTGTATTTATTCTAGTAACAAATATTTAACGAAGAAAATTTTGAAGCTTTGTTATTAAATAATTCATTGGTCCAAAGTGAATTTCTTATTGCAAAGTATAATTTGGAGGGCGGTAAAAATGTGAGGGGATTTAAATTTAATTTTGTAGCCGGAACGACGTGAATTATCCCCCGCGGCCGCGCTACCGGCCCGAATGTCGTTGAACAACATCTTTCCAAAGTCGAAGGTACCCGGGAAAGAATAAAAATAGTAATTAAATCTACAATACTACAGGGACACACGACGTTTTGTAACAATTTACTGAAAAAAAAAACTCTGTGCTTGTCTAATTTTTATTTTCCTTCTACCAATAACTGAAATTTACGTACGGTAATTTAATAATTCATAGTTGATTTATTATCGAAAACTTTGTATTATATCTTGCCAACGACCGCACGCAGAGTAGTTTAATGATTCCCTTAATTTCGATTTCTCAAACTAATTAGATATAGATAAGTTAGATAACTAAACGGCTCTTTTTATCGATGACTTACTTAACGACTTCTTGTTGAATGATAGCTTGTACCGACCAAAAATTTCAATTTAAATATAAATTATGCACAGTTTAAAAATGTGATATTCAAAATAAAAATATTATAATATGAAGACAAACAAAACAGTGAAGGTCGTCCCCTAACGCGCGAGACTTGTACTTGGTAATTAACAGGGACTCCTTAGGGAAGAGCCCGGGTCCGGCCGAGGCTATATATTATATTTCAGATGACACCCGCCACTGCCATGACCCTTGTTTTGAAGGATGATAATCTCAACTTCTCTCATATGCGCGGAAGTCACAAGGATATTGTAATTTGTAACGCAGATATAAAAATAAATATGTTCCTTGTTTTGTGAAGTAACTTTTATCTGAAAATAAATTTATTCAAAATTTTGTTCATATATTTTTAAACAATTACACATGTTGCCACACTACGGTGTTTTATTTTCGTACATGTTACACAAAAATACATAACATGCTATGTATATTTCACTTACCCTATTTTACAATCATCTTTATGTTGTTTCCCATAAAGTATAAAGTATCGTTATATTGCTCAGACAATCTGATCTTGATTTAATTTTCATAGTTTACGGCGAAGGAAGTTTTTACGATGAACGATACAGTAGCTTTTACACGTAGCCGCCGCTACAGCCGCTACGCCGTAGACCACGATTAATTCTTAAATGTTAAATGAGACGTAAAGTCTTTGTTACGTCGTTTAGAAAATGTGATTCAGTCTAGGGGACATCGCACAATTGTTATTAGCTTAAAGTTGTTAATAAGGTTTCTTCTAACCAGAGCTTTTGATAATTTAGTAGTACTAAATGAAAGAATCAATACTTTTAATTTTGTAAGCAACTTTTATTGTTTATCAGAAATCTGCGATTGCCGAATATCTCTATGTTTATCAAAGTTTTATACGACAATATATATGTACCTATTTGACGTTGAAACATCAAAATTTAATTGTTTGAACAGATTAAATAATCCTTGTATTTACAGAATTAATCATTAACATAAAAGCATCGCATAAATAATAATAAATATAGACTGTATAAATCTTTGCCCTGACATTTTTACAAGAGCTATCTCACCCCTATGTGTGGATTAGGAATTACCAAAGGATGGTGTGCAGAAAAGCGTTTATTTTTTTTGTTATACCAATAATATTAGAAAAATGTAAATAAATAGTAATAGAATAAATTCCATTTATTTTCCTTGGCTTAGACATTTCCCTTTTTTGTATGTAAGAAAGTTTTTAATGCAAATAAATGTCACATTTATTTTTTTAATTCATTACATTAATATGTATATACTCTATAATTAGAGTACTCCCTGTACTAGAGAATAGTATGCATTTTGAAACAGTTATATGAATCATTTATTTTCTAAAAGAACAGTTATGTGGGAAATTAAAATGGTTTATGGCTGTAACCTCCACATCTCTCTGTGCTTATAACAGTATATGATGTAATACCGGTAGTATTGCTGTAAACTGCAGTTTGGAATTATTACATGAAACCTAAGCACTAAATAAATAACATAATATCTACCTATTTTCTTTGTGACTGTACCGTAGCTCTGTTCATCCGTGCGTCGGTAACTAGTGTTTTTCACACAAGTTTTATGCGCTATTATTTGTTACGAGATGTAACAGTAATCCAGTCCGAGTTTATAGCGGGGCTCGACCGCGCCAATCCCGCGGACATAAAACCTCTACCACCCCTTTATGTGGTGATCTAAGGTAAAATCTCCACTTACATATTGTTTACTCACATAGAAGAATATAATGTTCATTTTATTACAATACATACTCTTGTTACGAAGTTAAAAATAGATATAGAATTGTCTGTCTGTAAACATACGAGCCTATTTTCTTTCAATTTCATGCACACACACAAAGATTTCAACGTATAGCATAAATACTTAAATCAAAGCACAAAAGTAAATCTACATACGGAGGACTTCTGTTGAGGTAAACTCCCTCAATGTTGTCCAAAATCTAATTAACAACTAATGTTTAATAATGAAATGGTCTAAGACATCATAATCATAGTATAAAAGAGGTACACAATTAAGGCTCTATTTCATAAAAGATTTGCTTTATTTCGTCAACGGTTACATTTCGCTTGTTTTTTTAGAGAACACTCTAGAATCTCCACTACTTTTACACGAGTTTTAAATCAAGCCATTCCTATCATTGTCTTTGAACAATGTTAATCGATTTCCAGGTGTTTTAAATTAATAAAACTTTTGTGAGACATTTCACTACACTACGTATAAAAAGTGAGCGACGGGCCGCGAACGCGCTATAGTATCAATCTCACTGACTCTGAAGAAGAGCGTCCAAATGGCTCGAAAGTAGTCAGTACTGACACCGATTTACACGTGAGTTGAGCCGTTTTTATAAGTAGTTTACAGGTGTTTTGGAAACGAAAACTCACGGTTAGCTTTACCCGTCGTTCACCCCCGCAGCGACGTATCCGTTATAACAAATGCATTACAGGAGACAATCCAAAAACCATTTGGCGACATAAATAAAAGGCGTCTCTCGCGCCCCATACCTTTCAATTTCTACATAGTCACAACAATATTCCCGGGTCTGTACTAAACAACTGTCATTTTATTTTATCACCCGGTTTTCGCGTAAACTCACTCGGTGACAATAAATTTTAATGTTCACGACGAAATATGCTGGAAGTAGCTTTCTGATACATTATTTAAAGAATTTTCGTTTCTAAAATAAGCATTGGGAGTATATTCACAGAGATAGCTATGAAGTGTTCAGTAGACAGCATTGGGTAAACGAAATGTTCGTTGAAATTATACAGATAAAAATTATTATTATTATTTTATAAATAAAAGCAAAACCGCAAAGGCCATCGGACGTGTTCCGAAGAACCGTTTGGGACAATTCCTGCCGCAGAGTTCCTTCATCGGACTTCACGACAGGTCACCAAGTACCATCCACACCATCTTGATGGCTAGCATACCACAACTGTCCGGTTTTCGCGCAAATTCCTGCCGCGCACTGCCGCAAAGAGGAATGGTCTGTCCTCGGCGATATTTCCAAACCAATACGACTTAGGGTCCTTAAAGAAGCGAGCGTATCTCTTTCTCCAAGGCCGGCAGCGCATCTGTGGTTCCTCTAGTATTGCAGGTTTCAATAAGCGTCGAGGATCACTTTTGTGATCCCGCCGCTCGTTTGCCCCTTTCTCATATAAAAAAAGAACACACGGAGTTTTTAACAAAAAATCATTGTTTGCAAATATCGATCGAATCCCAATCAAGGTGCAAAAAGTAATTAGAATAATCAAATATTAAGAAGAAACTTTTTTTATAATATGTACAATTATTTATAAGTAACTTAAAAGTACAACAGTAGGGAAAGTCTGTCTTTGGTGAGGTAAGAAAAAAATCCTTCAGGGAGTCTATAAAATTATGCAAGCTTAAAGCTTTGTGAGAACGTAACCCATTGTAAAAGTGTCCTTTTAACAAATTCTTAAACTTTCAAACTTCACCGTGTTTCGAATCTTGGATCGGTCTCTGGAGGTTTGCCTTAAAAAATTAAAACACAAAAGTCTTTTAAAGAAGTCAAGGGGGTTCGTCCCCTTCTTCGTTCAGAGTCAACATTTTACCGACGCTTTAAGACTGTACTAACAATAAGTTAAAAACCATATTAAATGTAAAACATTCGTTTATTGAACTGAAATTTATAAATCGATTATTATTATTTTGCCCACTTATATGTTTTTATAACAATTCATATTGTTTACAAACTACCATTATCGCTTTAAAATCGTTGCTCTGCAACAGTACAATCAACGCCATCTGCCGGTGAAAATTTTACAATAATGTTCCAATCTACAAATAAATTCGTTACATTTACGTCTAGTAAGATAATCTAATCTGGGCCAGTAACAGAGAGGCTGTTATCACGGTAAGTTCTCAGAAAGTATGTAAACCATATGAAGGGATATGAAAGAAAAGACATTTAACATGATTTTTTAATATTACGCGGAGGGCGTTACTGGGCTATTATAATTTTGTGTGACTACATAGGTAATGTAGTTGTGGTAAGAATTTCGAACACATGGTTTTCTAATAAAGCTTAAGACATCTCGAGTTGAACAAGTTTTTCAGAAAACAAAACCAGAAATATTGAAATTGAAATCTATAGTACAACCCTTAACTGCAGATTATGCAAAGCAAACAACTCGCGGTTAATTCATGTCGAATTCATTAACTTTGTAAAGGTGCCTTAACTAGGTGTCTTGATAATTTAATCCTTGCAGGATTGCCCAATTAAAATGTTGCCAACGACTTTTTAAATATTCAACGCAACAGAAGGGTTAAAACAAGCCCAAAAACGAGGTAAAATTTATCACTCCTGGGAGAGATTTATGCGTACCTAATGACATTTTAGACGTCGATTTAGAAAAGTTTGCTCGAAAAGTTTCGCAGGCGCTTTAAGAGTTAACGGCTTTGAGTTGTCCAAATAATGCTTCGGTTAAGTAGAGAACACGATATTTATTCATTTAAACATAAATCGATGGAAATCTGTATTTTACTTTATTCAGACTTGTTATTTATTATATTTGTAAGCAAAAACAAATATGTTGTAATACAGAGACAATTAATATTTTGACAATACAATAATTATTTGTTTAGTGTTAGTCATTATTTGTAAATCGTAATTATAAAAAAGTTAAAACAGCGCGTTAAAAGTAACCTAATTATCTAAGTATTACGCAAGCCTCGGTAGCGCAGTAGGCAGCGCGTAAGTCTCATAATCTTAAGGTCGTGAGTTCGATCCTCACCCGGGGCAAAGTTTTTAGTTCATTTAGTCTTTTAAAAAAATAAAATTCACTATAAGAATTTGTATTCCATTCATTCAGTGTACACAAAATTAGAAGTTTTCAAAACGTTACAGTAGAAGTGTATTGTTTCACGTATTATTAAGTGACACTTACATACATACATACATACATACCAATATAGAAGAGTTAGCAGATGAGTTACATACATTTTATCTAAGTTTTGTGTACTACTTAAAGATATATATTTAGACAGGGAAGTAAGTGCGATCAGGAGACCAAAAATTTGTTATTTTTTTTAAAAGTTTTGATGCGATCAAGTGGAACACTTTGGAAGCCGCGACGTAAGTAGTCTGCAAGTGTCCGTAACAGCGCGCCTTATAATTTCCCCCGGGAGCCCGCGGCTGCGGAACCGCGCTGCCTCATCCACCCAAAATTCTCTGCAACGCTGAGACTTTGGCGTGTTCTAAAGCTGCAAGATATAAAAAAACAAGTATGGTCGTACCTGACACTAAAGATATAATGTTATGACTCCAAACTTTAAGGCTACATATTGTCACATGTGAGCGTCAATTAAACATTATTAAATTTTCAATTCAAAAAAACACCAGTTAGTATTTTGTAGCGGCTATAAGCGTATTCTGTTTTAAGAATGTAAAAATGTCGTAGTACATAGTTCGTAGCTCTCGTAGCACGTAGCGTCCGTAGCTGTAGTACTCGTAGCAAGAAGATCATGGACTTGATTCACACATTACACGATGTTTATCGTAAGAACATATGACTATGCATTAATAATACATATTTAAAATGTATGAATAATGATATACCAACTAACAGTTCTATTTACCTTCATATATATATATATATCTCGAATCGCGACAAACGTAACTATTAAATCCCGCTAATTATGTTTGCGAGCGGAGCGCGCGCCCCCAGCGGAATTAAACGAAAAAACGACAAAACAAACCACTCGAAAAAATGACTGAACAAATTAAAAGTATAAACGCGTTGGATTCGTATTTTAGAATTAAATACTAAATACTAGTACGACTAATTAAGAAACGAACATCCATTGGTTTAATAGTTTGAGTTGTCTTCGAATATATATATATATATCATCATCATCATCATCATCATCAACAGCCTTTGTCTGCCCACTGTTGGACGTAGGCCTTTCCCAATGCCTTTCACAGTATGCGGTCCTCCGCCTTCCGCATGACATAACATATACATAACTCTAATACGAATATATCTTCTGACTCAACTAAAACCAAATGGTTCAGGTTACGGACGGCCGATCTAGCGGCAGTAGGATCTAATCCTGCCATTCGATTATAGTCATGTCATATCCTACCATTAGGTTTTGGAAGTTTACATAATGGTTACTAGAAATATTAGGAAATTGGTAAAACTCTACATTTTTATAATACTATTAAATCTTCATTTTATCCGAATAGAATATCTTATATACAATAATATATACGGATATATAGTGAAAGTAAATATAAAAAAAAATGTCCGCTTTGATGTCTGTTTTTTCTTGTACAGATATGATGTTATGCGGTTTTTGATATAGCCGCGCGCTGTGCACGGCAACGTCCCCTTATCAACGGGCACCCGCCGCGCGCAAATCAACCAAATAAAAACCGGTTAAAAACATGGCGCTGGATTTCGCAAACGACGTTGAAACGAACTTTTCGTTTTTCCAACCCACGACTCTTTGATATCCACATTTCTTCTGTGTTTGAAAAACATAAAAGTACACAGCTCATCTCTGCGGCGCTCCGCCCCGGGGCCTTGGCGCTCCTCGTGTTTCTATTGAGGTTATGTTTTGTGGCTTGATATAATACAATTAGGAACGCGTCTTTATATCTTTAAATAATTGTTGATAACTTTAAAGATAACATAAAAGCGCGAACTGCGAGCCTCTAAGTTTGCATTAAAATGTTATAGATGGCGTTAGGAGCTTCATGTTAAGCGTTTTCAAAAAGCAAAAGACGAATTTTCTAAACCGTTCTTGGGAACACAACTCGTGCCCTCTCGCTGAGTGGGATATTTATAACCTCTAAACACTGTTATCACCAAATAACTTCTTACCTTTCGATATAAAAGTTGTGTTTACTGCCTTCATTAATCGCCTGTTAAAGTTTTACGTGCTCTAATAAAATACAAATAAAATGATACGCACTGAGAGATAGGAAATCAAACAAGCCGGATCGAATTTGACTTCGGCGCCGTCTTTGCCGATTAGACCTCTGCTGTCCTGTTCTATAAGAAGTATACTGACATAAATACAAGAATATTTCATGTATTTTTTAAATGTTTATTTTCAGGTGAACATTAGGAGTGAATCTTATATTCGTCGAAATTCGTCCTTTCTCTTGTTTACCTTTTCTCTGTACAAGGTTAAAAATAATATTAGTTACTTTTGTTATTGAAGCGTCACACTTACGTTTACATAGGCGTGGTTAGCAAGCAACCACTTGTCCCAGGCGTTTGATGTGCAAATGACCAAATACACATGTACTTATAATTCTATATAGATGATTAAATCACTAAGATATCGATACAAGGCGTAAAAGTGTAAGTATTGTCGTAAAATTTGTTTGGTAGGATTGCCGCGCCGGGTAGCGCGCCTCCACTCGTCAGCGGCAAACACGAAACCGTTTCTCGCCTTTGTTATCATAATCGTAAAAACTCAAATGTTTCCTTGCCTTTAACATATCAATGTGATACAATATAACATTTCTAAGTAGAGAATATGCCTAAGCGTCTAAACACAACAACATCGTTATCAACCTGCCCTTTTCCCTAGGGAGGGTCGGCACGCTATGTGCCTCTTCCACTCTTCCGTACACCTCTGTCACAACATAATATCTGTGACAATATAATCATTGTGAACATATATACTATGTTATTTACATGTCTCTTAAAAAGCTTAATCTATTTTTTTTATTACAGTCAAATTGTGACTAATAGGCTACTCCTCTTGTCCCTAGTCTCTCTTCATAATGTCACCACGTCTCCTTGCGTGGACTACTTTTGAAAAAGGTGTATTAAGGAAGTATCAAGTCGAAATAAGTTTGGCTTGAAAGTTGAGACGGCGCGGCGTGTTGTTTATTGCGGTCGTTTGCGCTGCCCTGATGGCCGCGGCGGCGGCGCCTCGGGGGGAATTAGTCCGCGCGATGGTACGGACAGACATCGCTTCCCATCGCGTTGCATCGCCTTGCATCGCACGAGTACTGCCGGGTCGCTGACCTACACCGATAAACTGAAAAAAGTAATAAAATATCTCGTCTTTTTAAATATTTTAGTCTATTATTGAACTCATCCTGTATATTCCAAGAACAGGAAGAAGCATCTACACTGTACAGTATGTTACTAAGTGCACGAATTAATTCAACAGCGACATTACCGTCGAGTTACGTATCCAATCTGCGAGTCAACAAATATCGGATTAAAGGCGAGGCATTAGCTTGATATACGGGCGAGCGTCGGCCGCCGGATTTATACATCGCTAAATCAAAACCCCGCGACTGCCGCCGAGGACCAGCACCGCTGCTGGGGCTACTAAGTGTTACGACATGACCTTCAAGTATGTATGCTATCTACTTTGTGAGATTGAATTTTAAACAAGTTACAATGCCACACTAATCTTAGGCCATTGGTGACTATTTCAACGTTACAGCCGGACCAGAAATATAGAAACCCTTGCATTAATAACAGGAAAAGGTTAGAACTTACAATGAATCGTTACTAATTACGTCATTTGTATGAGGTCATCAGAAATAGTATAGTGTAGTTCGATGAAAGTGTTTGCGGACTTGTGCCCGATAAGGTTCAGCCTCAGGCTGCGGCGGCTGCTCGGGCCGTAAATTATAATGTGAGAGGTGAGCCTCCGAGCGGGGCGGCTTAACATGAAATTATTACTCCAGCTCGCTGCGAAAGCCTTTTCTATTTGTATTTCCGTCTGTGCTCTTCGATAAACATGTAAAAACTATTCGTAAATTTTTTAGAGAACAATTTTATCACAATTGGGTGAATTTTGCGAGATGCAAGACACACTGAAGAAGCATATATATTTTGTCTTTGCGATTGTAACCTTCCGTATTTTAGGAGGACAGTAAGTTGGGCTTATTAATTTTCTTAAGTAACCCTAAGTACCACATTGTGTTTATAGTCGAGTGTTGCCAGTAAAATAACTTTTAAAATCTGCGATATGTGTCAACCTTGTCGACATCAATTGCTTTCGGCGATTATAATTTACGATTGTCGGAGGCTCGACTGATGGCTTGAGGAGTCACGACGTAAACGCAATCGTAAAACTGTTTACTGTCTACTTGGTCCCGCGCGATCTCATCCCACGACAATAAAACCTCATAGGAATCGAACCCGGGACTGATAAAACTTCTTATCAATTGTACTTTGTGCTAGTAAGCTTATATTGGGTTTAATGTTTTGTTTTATTAATCGTGAGCCTTGGATTCGTTGTATGAACGTATTGTCATCCTTCTTATTCCTAATAAGACAAAGTGAGATAACAATATTCCTTTGTTGAATGTTCCATAGTTAGTGTATAGGACTAAGACTACGTTTTAATTCCGTTCGACGTCTCGCTTTTTTCTTGTAAGATAAAGATGGGGAAAGGAGATGAATTTGGCTTAGCAGGCGGTGCGTAGCAAGGAGAAACATCCGCTTTCTGTGTGTGTACTCTATCAATTAGAAGAAGGGAACGCATCTGTAAATGTGGATGTTTATGGTCGGTGGTTACTTCGCTGTTTTGGCGATTGTGGGTGATATAAACAAATCTTTTCGAATACAGCCAAGAAAGAAAACTGAATGAATCTGTGCTCGTTCTACCAGTTGCAATGACGGGTTGCTCGAATGTAAAAATATAACATTACAAGTGCACTGTATGGTTTTTAAATTGCTCTTGGTGTTCATACAAAGTTTTATTCCCGTCGCCTTCCCGTCCGGTCGCGCGCGGAAAAGAGTTTTAACGATAACTTTTCCACTTTTAAACCGACCGTTAATTAGTTTTACTTTGGAATTTTAACTTTCTTTTTTTATTTTTCAGTTCACTGAAGCAAAAATTCGATGCGAGTTTTTTTTTTATTTCATTATTATTTCTATACGAGCTTTCTACTATAGAAAAAGTGATAAAAGTATAACAAAGTTTTTAAAATTGATTGACGTATATGTTTCTATATGTCAAAAACCCAATAATTGATCTTTAAAATCAATCGGTACATTTATCTTTTATTGATGATCGCTCTTGTGCTCCCGCCGCTCGTTAGCCCCCTTCTCTTATACATATAAAAAAATGTAACATTGCACAGATAAACTACGGATAATTTTTTTTTTATAGGAAATGAGAGTTTGTTTTCTTTCAAAAGATTTCAATAAATAAAACGCACAGTAACACATATCTTTCGAATAAATGTATGAAAGTTTAAAAACAAAGTATGACCTTAGTAAATGAATTCGATACTACAGCGCCCGGGGAAACGTTCAAAGTTCGACGGAATTTACAATTTTAGCACATTCGTTGTAATGGCTTCCACTTTGACAGTTATGGCGATGTATAAATCTTTGAGATAAACCTTTAATGTACCACCAGTATGGTGATCTGGAGAACATTATTCATTACTTTCTCTTTTTATATCTACTGCAATGCTTAGTTTGGAAACGCTGAAAGAATCTAAGATAGATTTATGTGAATGCAAAAAACACGTTTTACACCAAAATATTACAAAGATCAGTGATTTTTAGTTAATTCTTATAGGAAGAGTACATTCCCTTTTCTGTACGTCCCCTACACTGTCCATTTAAAGTGGGTAAGACATCGACAACTTGTTTGATATGTCTAAGGAGAGATCTTCTCTCCTTTATTAAAGTAAAGTAAATTAAAGGTATGCTTGCTTGTTTACAACTTTATATTACATCAATATATATTGTGCGCTTTGTCAATAACTATGTATCTAGAAGTCATAGTTTCCGTATGTTCCGTACGTAGGGTCATTCCACACGTGCACAGGAATGACGTGACGTGCGTTTCTAAAGCGGTCACGTGTGGCCCAGCTCTTATAACTGCGATTTATTGTTCCGAGCGCGGCGTTTATGCGACGTGTCGCTATTTTAAAGTGTAACTCGCTCTGCTCATTTCGCTAAAGGGTTATTTAACACTTCCCTTTAGGGTACAAGCGAATAATGTTACTTTTGTTTCGTGTAACAACTTAATTCGTGTTTAGTGGGCTGTGTTTAAAATAATACCAAATAATTATCATGTTAATTGGTTCAGATTGTTTAGTTGAGTTTCTAATATATAAATGCCAACAATAAACTATCTAGAAAACGAGAACACATTTATTGCCACATACAGAAAGCAAAAAGTTCCAATAAGAAGGAATGTAAAACGTTACGAAAGTTATGGGAAATTTGACTCAGTTAAGAAGGCAAACCTATTTATCATTATAGACGTTTGCTCTTTGACAAAAGAACCAGAATAGAGTTTAAACTTAAATGAATTAAACTCGAAATTCGAACAATGGGCAACCAGTATATAGTAGACGTGTCAGTACATAATATATGTAGATGACACGATTGTCCAATGTGCCCCATTATCCGCGGGCCCTACAAAAGGTGCCCATTACGGACCTGATTGGGAGTCAAGGAACCGATAATTTGGCGAACACTTTCCTTTCTAGATTGTATTCAGATAAGCTTTTCGTTTTAGGATTGTGCTCCTATATAGGATAATACACTAGTTTTATTTCTGTAATTTATTTTTGTTTTAAGTTGATGGTAAATTACAAAAGACGAATTGTTTTGGTGTTAGCATGATTAATAAAAACAGAGGCCACACTTACAAAAGTCAACTCGGTCTGTTAGTTAAAAAGTTGAAGGTCGCTTTTGAAAATATTCATATGATTATTGACAAATAATTACTTATGTAGTAAGTAGAACAGCTTATTACGCAAGTTTACTGCGTTCGACACATCGATATAACTTTATCGCTTTACGTATTTTCAGCATAGCTTCAACTGTGTAAAATTCGTTACGTTCCATTGGGAGCTAACAATCAGCTCAGTGGGTAGTAAATTTTACGTTCTTAGCGCCGTCCCGCGACAAAGAAAGTAATTTTATTTTATTACCACGCAAATTAATCAGATCCGATCCCTCGCTGTGCAGAAGTGAAGCCGGTTACACTGCGCACTGGCGACCTATGTATTTACGTTTGTGTGAGTAAAATGAGGTTATTTAAAAACATTTGCCTATCGCTGTTTTCTAAAGAGCGAGTGAGATAATCATATGTTTACATAAAAATGCTTCTGCAAGGGAACCGTTCGGTGCAGTTGCACTTTAGTTCGCCATATGGAAATTTGAATCTCGCGGCATACGTTTACCGTTGGTAGCCGATACATTTTTTATTCTGTCCAAATAAATGGGTACACTGAATACTCTCACGGTACGCTCGAGTGCGGAGCCCTCTGGTACCCGTTTCTCAAAGGCTGGCAAAGCTTTTACAGATCTTCTAGTGTTGCGGATGTCCACGGAAGTCGATGATCACTATGTTGTAAAAAAAAATGCTTGTTTGTGCGTTGTAGCCAACTAAATTGTGTATGTCGCAGACTCATTTTAAACCGCCCTCTACCGACATTAGCACTCGTTTCCGCAGCGCAAATTGTCGGCGTGCATAAACTAAAATCACGCCATCGATCCGACCGCGACAATGACAGGCCGCGCTGATATTATCATGTGTATAAAATAAATCACCTATAAAAACAGGTAAAACAACTTCGACTCCGGCTGACTTCGCGCACAATTCGCCGTAAATATTTTCATACAAGTAGATTGATTAAAGAAGTTTTTTTTTATGGCGAACGACATAAAGTCGATTTATTGCGAAACTTTTCTTTTACTTTTTCGTTCTTAATATAAAGTTGTATTTGGCAGGAAATTAACCGTCTTCAGTTCATCAACTGATTTTTTACTGAGCGGAAAATGGTGTACAGTTGGGCATAAAAGTGAAAAGTATTTACAAAGCATACTAGAAACCCTAAATATTTATTGACGTAATAAAATAGGCGAAGGAAGTTGCGGTGCAGTTTGTCTTAAAATAAGTATAAACATTCAATCAGATGTACATTATCTACTAAATTCGACTTTGCTATCTTTGTACTCCCTTTTAAATGAAATTTATTTAATATTGATAATTATGAGAGAATTATCATTTGAGAAGAGCTGCTTTGGAAAAAATTGTTTGTATTTTTGTTTTAATTTATTTTTTGTCGTGAACTGTACATCCGCAATTTGTATTTGGTAGAGAACAATGAAGGTAACCGCGTTGTTCGCTACATTAGCTTTTACATCGCTGTTCGCCGCTCGCCGCTCGCCGCTCGCCGCTCGCCGCTCGCCGCTCGCTGTTCGCCGGCACATAATACCTTTTATAACTTGACTCCTGTCCGACCCTCTTTTGTTGTTTTACGATCGCCGCCGAATGCCCGTTATCAAACAAATGAACGCTCATAATTGTTTCGAGGCATTGGAGGGACCTTACCACTTGAGGGATGTTGTTCTGGCAACATATTAAATTATCTCTTCTACAAATTGTGAACGTACCCTGAATACTTTTAGAGAATGGCTAGGCTTAGGTAAATTGATACATCTTAAAACTGTTTACGTAATACAATTGTAAGCGCATGTTTAAACGTACAATTTTTAATAAACGATAATCCCAAAATAGTTACAAACAATAAATAAAATAGCCCAAAGTAAAAAAAAGATTCCCTAATTATGCCTTCATTTAAACCTGCCTATTTCATCAAAAATATACAAAGAAAATGTCAAAATAACAGCAAAACATTGTCCGTGTAAATTGAATAGCTTTAAAAAACGTTAGTTCTATCGCTAACGACGATAAATAGAGTATCGATAAATCTCGATAACGACGGAGAGTGCAGACAAAGTGCGCCGCCTTTTGATGTCGCCGCGCGCTGCCCGCAGCGGCCCGACAATGCCCGCCACTGTCTGCCGCTGCCCGCCACTGCCTGCCGCTGCCCGCCACTGGCCGGGCGCCTGAGGCCTTCAGCTCATTACACGTTCACTGGAAACTAAACGATTTGAATTTTGTTTTTTTTTAGGTATTGAAAAACACGGAATAGAATATATAATTTTCCTATATTAACGTGCTTTTAAAAATGAGTTCAACGTCTGTCGTCTACTTAATATACGTCTAATTATCTACCTGGGATTTATCATTGCACTCGTAATAAAACCGACGAGAGTACGGGATATATTTTTTACAATTCAGTATAAATATTTGTATATGTAATTTTAAAAATAAATCCCACCCGTTACTCCAGTCTCGAAAACATTCGAAGTCAGATTGCTTAATCGCGAGTCACATCGTTAGCTCGACTGCCACGAACTCCTACAGCTGACAGCTGCTAAACATATTTTTAAACAGTCTTCCATTTAATGTTTTAGTTTTAATAATACCATCACTTTTTACATTCTCACGTCTTTATTAGTTATATTTATATCACCATCATCATCCACCTTTCCTGCCACTTTTCTATACATCTCTATCAGTCGTTATTTCTAGATTCCAAAGAGGGATTAGGTAGATTAAATACGACATTTTCCCGCCTGGCTCGCGGGACGCGGGAGTTCGACTCTACGTCGGAGAGTTTTTGTTAATCATTTAAACTACATATTATTTTCTATTTAAATAAATGAAGATCGATGGGCTGCTGTTTCATATCTTCGCGGTTTGGTTAGTGCAGAGAGAGCGTATTTATGTTGACCCATGTCAGATACCGTCGTAGAAGATAGCGTAATTTTATTTTTAATTTCTGCACTTTAAGTCAGGATAATATGCACTATATTATTCTCTATTGTAGTTCCTAGCGTGTTCTGTAGAAATGGTCAATGAGGGCGCTAGTGTGTTTATATTAACACGAGCACTTCTGCGAACGCCCGCGCTACAACAAAAACCGCCGTCGAAACGAGCCTTTCTAATTTCGCGGCCATTTAACGCTAACATGTAAGGCTCCTGATCTTTTGCCTTTATCAATACTAGTGCTGCCCCCCGGCATGCGGTGCACACGATTACTCGTTGTGCATAAAATTAAAATATCTAATTTACCGTTTCGATAACTCATTACTTGAATTTCACTATGAAGGACAATGTTATTATTTTATCGTCATCATCATCACCTGCCTTAGTCTGCCCTCACAATGTTTTTATTTGAGTAATATTTATTATAGATATATCTTTATATTTTTTAATCTAAGATGCATAATTGTCCTATCTTATATGAAACTTTAAAGTAGAAAAATTGCCAAAGTAATTACACTTACTTTCAAATTTAATGAGTCACATTTAATAAACAATTACATTAAGACAATAATGTAACGTATACGTGGTAAAAGGTAAAGGCTTTTAATTCGAACGTATTGTATAAAAATGTAGACGGAAAGGAGTGTACGGACCAACGCCGCGACAATTTCTATAGGTAGTAGTAGTGAGGCAGTATTCAGTTTTATTGCAGTCGTAAAATATTTTATGGAGACGAGCGGCGCGCGTTCAGAATGCGCTTAACTTTTATACCGAATGTATTTTATCCCAATTTATACCTTATGTATTACGAGATAGAGTCAGAATTCCAATTGCATTGTTTTCGGATAGTTTTAAGCGCTGTTGTGCGTAGGCCTTTAAGTCTATCGGTAATAATAGTGGGGGGTCGTTACTGTTAGGGCGGTGTCCCCCAGTAAAAGTAACTCTAAGTATGTTTTTAGCAAAATTGTTGATGGGATAACATACATTTTTATTTCCATTGCGATCGTCTGACTTTGATTGACAGGATGATGCTTTGAAAGGAAACATTAAAGAGAAAGTAAAAGTTGTTTACATTCACATTATCCTCAATTTAAAATACTTGTGTATAATAAATTAACTTACAAAAATATTTCCATCGGAATATTTGCACTAACTTTATATTTAGTCATATAAATGTGCAACAAAACGAATGCTGAAGAGTACAAATTACAAATTCAAAAGTAATAACTACTATTGCAATTGAGTGTAGTACTAATTATAAATTATATTTTTTTATTAATTATATTTGTATCTTTTTATTGAAGTAGAGAAATATTCTGATCATGCTTTGCACGATACCTGGCACTCTCATATTTATTTAAAATGAAAAAAAAATCATCCGAGTAAAGCCGGCAAGTGAATTCATCACTCGGAGTGTACAGTACACGGCGTACGTTTGGATTTTATCGTACAATCGTACGTCGCTAAAGCTTTTAAAGTGGTTGGGCATTTTAATCGATATTTCATAAAGTGTAATGGTAGGAGCGGCTACTGGCAGTATACGTTCCGTTTCACGCGCGGTGGCATGCGCCGCACGTCGCGCCCGACACTGTCCTATGAAATTCCACGTCCCTAGGGCTGCCAACTCACTTCGAATATGAAAGTAAAGGATTGATCACGAGAACTTGCAGCCTATTCTTGAATGATATCAAAGTGTACATCAATATGTAGACATAATCAGAGTTCCGAGTCGAAGCCTTTTTCATGAAGCAAGCTGAGAGAGGGGCGGGGGTGCACACAAATGCACAGCCTTTAGGTGAAATGTTTACGAAATTAAAATTAATGTTGGCAAAATTTTGTTCACATTGTCCTAGTTAAAACTGTTATATGTCAAACCATGTTCTGTTTTTAAGTAAAAGTATTTGAGATAGTGTTTCATATATATTGCATTATATTGGCGCGTTGTTGAGAGTCGTTTGACTTTACTTTTTAATAATATAGCAGTTGCCAGCCCTGCTAGCGCCCCCTGTCGCGTAAGTGATTTATTGGCGACCATATCGTGATGATTTACACGTTCCGTTCTAACGTTTTTTTAACGTTTTTCCCAGCCACCGCATACGAACAGAATGGAGTGTGAAAAGGCTTTTATAAACTATCGGAATGTTTCCACCAAAGTTTTTTTTACAAGCTCATCTTCTCATTGAAGCCAGTTTGAATTTAGTCGTCGTTCGAAGTCACTCAAGTTTGGTTTTAATGAGCTTTTAGTTTGTGTACTGAATTTGTCTTACTTACTTCATATAACAGTTATTTTAAATGCACTAATTTTAAAATTAGACATAATGAATTAGATTTAATAATTTTGACAAAACCAAACAAGATTAAATAAAAACCAAAGTAACACGAGCCGAATATTAAAAGCAACCTCGCTTCACTGTAGGGTACCGCAAAGAGGCGAAGTAGCTCAGCATTTTAAAAATAATATAAAAGGGAATCTAGGTTTAACTACATAGATGTCGACGTAACGACCTCTTTACAATGCCGTAAATGTACTTGTAGAAGTTTCACACGAGGGATGAACAGTTAGGCAGAACAGTAAACAGTTCAGTACTGCTATTGTTTTATCGATCAAGGTGGACACAGAACACAGTATTGTGTTATTTTCGTCACTTCTTATGCCTCCCTTCCATGGGGTTAGCAGACTACCCAAGAAAGATGACTAGTCCTTAGTCGCTTAAGTATAGTGAGCGTTCATCAAATGACAGCACTAAACTGTTCTGCTCTCGTCTCTGTGCGAGTTGTACTCCACTATTCATTGGTCGTCTCACAGTTTCGTCCTCGTGTGCAACTAGCATTAGCAAAAAGAGTGTTGTGTGATCGCGTGCGAAAAGGCGGCGACACACCGCGTGCCGCGCGCTCGTAAATAATACAGCGTGTTACAATAAAATTGAATGTGAAAATTGCGCCGGCGACTGTACTCGGGCCGCTCTAACTAATTGCCCGGTGTTCCGCTGCTGCAACTGCAAATGTTTGCGCAAACTTCCAACGAATGTAATGCTCGACAATGTTTTAGTTACGTCCTATTTTCAATTGTTTCAAAAGCCTGTGAATTTTACTTCAAATATACTGCGAAAACTGTTATTTTTGATTTTCAATTTACAACACGATATACTGAGATTGTAAGAATGACTACTAGAACACTTGGAAGTGTTTCAATACGCCACTATTCTTACAGTCTAATATAATGCAAAATAAGTGAGAGATTATATTTTAGTTATGTGGCATACTATAGTCATATTATTATATAAGTTATATAACAAGAGAAGACATAAATGTAACAGATATAAAGCCTTAAAGGTATGTGGCGGTATTCGCCGGGGATGTCCGTAGAATTCATCACGCGCTAGCGGCCGTAAGTTATATCGAATACCTTTCGGAAGGAAGCCCCGCCGCCGACATTTTGGAGGACCCTTTGTGCGTGTTCCCATTGTACCGGCCGGCGCGGGGCGACGTCCCCGCAAATGGGAACCTTTAGTGTTCAACTAGGATAGCATTTCTGAGAACTGAAATCACTCAATAAAGTTATTTAGACGTGTTATAGTAAGTTTGATAGTGTTCTTTCAATTCCAAAATCGAAGACTTTTTTGATCGGATATTAAAGAAGTCCATTAGTTCAAATTTATTTTAGTAACTGATGAGCTCAGAGTTATTTAATGGTTACCAAATCTGCACCTTAGGACTCCCTTAGTAAATACATATTGAATCTGAATTGGTGAATGTGTTCTAGGCATAGACCGTAGAACGTAGTCGATGGGACGAACTCCGACGCCGTATATCAAACAATATTGCATTGTAAACTTTTTGAAGTGATCTTGTGCGTTAATACGGCGTCATAAAGTGCAGTTAAAGTCCTCCATTGTAAGCATATTCCCAAGTCTGAGCGGAGCGTACATCGGCAGTTTTAAAACTTGCCAAAACAAATATTTGGCCGCGAGAGCTCGCTCGCTGTCGAAGTTGTGTTAACCTGCTCTCAAACTTCGGACGTTGTTATGAAATAGAGGGAAAAAGTTTTTAAATATACCATAAAACGAACTGATGTTTAAAAATGTAAGAGTAATCGTGCGCCCCCCGCGGCCCCCGCGGCCCCCGCGCGCCGCGCTCCCGCCACAGGGACGCTTGCTTACAATCACTATATTTTAAGTCAAGACGTTTTGTTATATAGATTCTTTTTTAGAATACTGGGGACTAAATACTTCATACTCCGACACTCTTACGGTAAATGAAAATATCGTGATGCAACCTGCACGTATCGGCAAAGAAATTCAAAGATATGTGCGAAGTCAACCAACCTGCACTGGGCCAGCGCGGTTTACTATGGCCTAGTCACCCTTAATAATAGGGTAGGTTCCGAGCCTCTCGGTGGGGATGTACAATGAGCTGATAATGATAATGAAATACTTCATAACGTTATACAAATTTAGTTGTG
This sequence comes from Papilio gigon, assembly GCA_027563995.1. Taxonomy (NCBI): domain Eukaryota; kingdom Metazoa; phylum Arthropoda; class Insecta; order Lepidoptera; family Papilionidae; genus Papilio; species Papilio gigon. Next base: position 589,692 of record JAODUI010000008.1, on the reverse strand, counting down.
CAGTACATTTCTTGTTAATTTTAAAACAGTTACAACCAGTAAGTTCGGGGGAATTAAAAAAAAAAAACTTTGTTTAATAATCTACGTTATGTTATAGAGAAGTTTTAACCAGTTCCATGAAGAGGTTCTGGAGCCATCTTGTAACAATCAACATCATGCCAATGGCTCATTTATAATGTTAGTAAAGATACAGTAACAAGTCAATTATACAACCGTATTCATTTAAAATTTTGCAGTACTCGTGCATTTTCGTTACACCGGATATGAGGGCGACATCTATTTTCGTATAGATATTTCCAGTAATCTTCATTAATGATTCTATCACAGGTTACTGAGCTCCTGCAGACGGCACGGCGCAGTGTAAACGCTCGTTAAATTCTCACGCGCCATCTGTCGCCGATCGAACGCGTTTCGATTCAAAGTTGGCAGACCATTAACATGACCATTAAAGATGCTGGAACCTTCGAAACCACTTTATTTCTCATAATTTTATATTTAGTTTACAGATGATCTTTGAAGTGATTATTTGAGATTTTGATTGTGGCCCAATTTTCTCAATTATATGATGTTAGAAATCTGGAACCCTTATTAGTAACATGCACTCATCTTAACATGTTTAGACTTTCCAACATTGTAACACAATGTAGATTTAACTTTCACAATTCTCTATTTGATAAAATTACGGCGCAATTTCCATAAGGCCTAAATTCGCTTCAACATAGTCGTTTGCTTGCAGTTTCGTGCACCGCGCTCTCCCTAAAGGGACGTATGTGGGTCACCTAAATAGAGCCCTACGTTTGGGGTAAAAACACCAGTTTCAGGCAAGGAATTTCTTTTTATTTAAATAATATTATCAATGGTGTTTGTGTAATTTATTATTTAATTGAATTGTATATCGGAATTGCAATAAGTAAAAGATTTTCTTTGGAGAGTTATTCGCAATTTCGAATATGCAGTAATATACAGGTATCTGTATGCGTATTCAATTTTTTATACTTAAGACCGAGTCGAAATTTACACTAAAAAAAATATAGGTTACTTTTCTTAAGGCTTAACTAGTATTTCAATATTTCATTAGCTTATTTTTATTTTACACTCAACAAATATTTTTGTGTGTGTGTTTAAGAACCTACATCCCCGCAGTGGGTGCAGTAGGTCAGAGTGCGTCCCCAGTACGCCGCCAGCTCGCTCTGTCCTGGCCTAATATTTTTGTGCATATTTTAAATGCAAAAAGAAATTAATTTATCAGTGGTCATTCCTGGAGTATTTACCCTAACCCCATACACAGATATACTTGTAAACCACTGCAGGGGTTCAGAAAACTGCGCAATTGCAAACGCCACGTGGGTCCCTAGTTCGTTGACCCCCTTTTGCAAAACGTCATTGGCACACAGTATTCAACCTTATTTTCTACGCGTCACAGTCTAAGATGACACTTTTTTAATATGTGACGACATCCCACAGATATAATCTTAAAATTTGCGTATCAAATATTTATTTTCAACCTTATTCAGAAGACATAAGGATGTAAACAATGGCATTTAAAATGTGAAGAGTCATCATATTCGCAATTTGATGCTCGACATTCAAATTTATAACTTCTCCATCGGTGATAAGGTCGTATTCAGAAGGTAAGGGGAAACGAAGGCTTTCAATTACGACGCAATTGATATGATGCGGGGATGGAAATGTAAGTATTATATAATAATAAGCGACAAGCTAATGTTTACTAGTTGCCGCCTGTGTGAACACGGCCTTATTTATAAGGGGTTGTTGTGGTGTACATCTGCGTATATATTCTGAAACCTATTATTTATCGACAGTTTATTTCTGTTCGCAAATACGTGACGAATTACTTATTTAACCGTTGAAACTATAGTTATGCACGCACAGGAAACTGTAAATGCCTCTTAAAGGCATACGGTGGCAATCCTGTCACAAAAAATTGTAAATATGGAAGTTAAACGTTATGTGAAGTATTTCATTTTGTGGTCCCGTCTCCCGAGTAACACTGCTCAGAATTACTTAATATATATCATACATTATAGAAATAATTATCATGTAAACACGACCTTATTTCCAAGATTACAATTTGTACAGTTTGTTTTTATAATAACCGATCTCTTCTAACAATAGAAAGTCTTACTGGAAGTGAATTATTGTGAGTTTCTTGTTCGTCGTAATGTACCGACACAAGCCAAATGTTTGTGCAAACATATCGTCGATAACAAAGCGGTATCACCAACACGTGGCCAAATACTTCCAGCCCCATCTAGCGCTACAATATTTACACAGACATGAAAGCCTGCGAACAGGGCCGTCTTAACTGTATTGGGCGTCCGCGAGCGAAAATCAGTCTGGCGCCCTAAAAATTGGTGCGGATATTGGCTGGCGCCCGCCGCGATCCGGCGCCCTGGCGCCCCGCATCCCTAGAGTTAATACGGCCCTGGCTGCGAGTTGCTGAAGATTGAAAGCTCTCCAAAAAGGTTGCGTAACTGTTGACATGTTTATTTACACCCAAGTATTACGAAATATATACGAGAAGATTTTTACATGCTTCGTCACCTGTGCCAATATTTGGTTACTTGTAAATGGCAATTTCCACGAAAAATAAGTATTGATTTCTTAGAAGTAGATATCAAATAACGTAACTTATGGTACCTTTACTTAAAATACTTTTATATATATTTAGAGTAGCGTCATCAAATGGTTTAGATATTTTTATACTGTGCTAACATATCATGACCCCTTTTCTAAAACTTCTTGGTTCCTTCGTTACATATAGATTTTCGTCACAAAAATTAGAAAATAAGAAAGTAGTTTGTGGCTAGCATTTCATTTTTTTATTCGACAGTTTAAAAATGTGGGGATAACCCTAAATGGCGCCATTGCTGACGTAAATAGTTGCCGTGACTGCGGCACATTTAGTATTTACTCCAGAACGAGCCGCGCTCCGGCGAAGTATTTATTATGGTGACCACAGGTGGTCCGTGTCGTCATTATTTTAAACTTTAACTTGGGTTAATGGAGTTCATACTGCGCTCATTACAGATAACCTTTAAAGCTTTAAAGGGTTTATAGTTTTCTTTTTTTTTATTATTTTCATACGTTTGCCTATGATTTTCTAACGGTTTATAGTTTATACTATGTCTAAATTATTTAAACTATAGTGAAACAATATTATAAATAAAATATGAAAATGACAACACTCATCCGGAGTTATAAGAGTCGGCATCGAAAAGTGTTAGATGTAGTTAAAAAAAATGAAAACATAAAAATACAATTGTTTATTCATTTTGTAAATGTCATTGAATGAAAATTAACTTAAGTCTCAACGTCAAAATTTAATGTATGCACCCGTCACTACTTACACAACTTGCAAACACCAATATTTGGTTCCAGAAGCACATGTTAACAAAGGTGGCATATTATATTAACCCGGACTAAACTTTGAAATTTATTACAAAAGATGTCAAGAAACTTTCACTATCATAACTAACGTTTAAACGTTGCCAATTACTTACGTCGTACATCGACTGCTATGAAACGTCTTCGAAACTCCTGTGTCATAATGAAGCGTCAATGTATATGAAATGGAATATGAAACTGGAATTGTCGTTGAAATATTTATCAAAGTGGTGCGAAATATATTAGGCGATGTAAAGTTTGGACAGCGCCGTTCCTAGACACGAGCGTGTATGTAAACGCGACGACACGATGCATCGCTTTTAAACAACTCGTTAATACGAGACAATGTCTTTATTTTTAAACTGCAAAGCGCTTGTATGGCTTTAGACATTTTAAAACATAAAACCGCTGAAGTTAACATGTCCATTATAAAGCCGCCATACAAGTTACCACTAGCGATTTGGAACCTTAGCTAAGACCGTTTGCAGCTAGAACAATGCTCTCCATACCTAGGCGAGCATACCTTTTTTTGATGTGGAGTAAAATCTTTGAAAGATACCCTACCTTCTGGAAGACGGGGTCATGTAGGACTTGATCTACTAAAACCCCACTGGTGACTACCATTGCTACTGAGGACGGTTCCGCGATCACCAAGGAACGCACCGGAACAATCAGCACTGTTCTACGCATGGACACTCTTTCAACTCTTCAGTGGTAGAGCAACATGAGATCACATTATATCGCCGTCTTACTAATCCAAAATTCAGATTACAATAAATGTTGCATATAAAAAAATGCAGATTATTACACTTAATTTAGAAAACTGTAGATCTGTCAGCAACTATGTTGATACAATTTAAATTAGTTACTATTGCGTACCACTGCATTGCCGACGGGGTATCCGCGCCGGCGGGAAATACTGGCCCGCACCCGCCGCTCGGAAACCGTCCAACAGTTACCTAAAAAGTGTGTTGATTTGTTTAAGCTTCAGAGCGCTTACTTCATATTGTTTCCAAATAATCTACGGTATTTAATTGTATATTAGATTTAAGGGCAAAGGACAGGACCTTTATGTACAGTCAGTGTTCCGTGTTCGATCGCCAACGATTTTAATGACATCACCGCGCAGCGAACCGTTCCGTTTTCCGCGCATCATTGGTTTTAGTGATTTCATCTCTTAGTTATGCCAATTATCAGCTTATTATCGTTAATTAAATGTTTAAATCAAAATATCTGATGTGCTGTTTGATATTTACGGTCATATTCACTGTTTGATTTGTGATGAAAATTTATATTGGCAGTTGCCATGTTCATTATTATGACCACATTTCCATTATAGTATAAATGATCACTGAATTAGATGGGTAACTAAAAGCTTTATAACATATTGAAGCGTCAATAGCCAATAGTTAAAGGTACGAATTTCCGATCACGTAGTCGAGTGTTCGAATCCCACCATTCGATTATTGTCATCGACCATATGCGTAGAGCTCAGTTGATGTGGTAAAAGAAATTATCTGATATCAAACATTGTCAAGTTCCAATCGACGACCGTCTTGTAGAGAGGTCCCTAAGGTATGTTCCTGAACCTAAGGTTCTACGCTATGTTCAGGATGATGAGGACCTAGACCCCGAGGATGTGGAGCTGGATGAGCACTACACGCTGGAGACGAGGAGCAAATGTGAGAGGACTGGATGTCCCTTTGCCTTGGGCTGTTGTCGCATAGATGTCACTCACGCATGGGATCTGTCAGTGTAACTGCACTCAGAGTCGATTCATTACTAAGGTAGTTCCTTGAGAGTAAAACATTAATCCTGTTCTGTTCTGTCAGAGATGACAAAAATGACAAAACCTATACGGTTGTCCCGAAAATTTAACGTTACAATAGACTAATTGACTGTGAGTGCGGTTAGGGAGTAACCATTACATAACTCTGAGTGTAGAATTGTGTCGTTATTTCGTGTTGATGACTGACTAATTTTATTTTTTATGTTTTGTTATAATGTTGTTGTCTATGTCCGGCGCGGCTTCTGAAACTGCATCATAATTATTAACGTGTCTTGTAAGAAACTTTCTTGATATATAGATTTTTGTGTTTTACAAAGAGAACAATGGTCCTTCGAGCTATTAATGACAATTGTGACTCAGTTTTAGATGTTTTCGCATAGATGGCGTCCCATCATTAATTTGGTATAATTCATTTTGTAGCGGTAGTGTCAACGTGGTAACAGTTATATCACTCCTGCTTCTATTAGTAATCACAATACTATCTATAGATTGTATGGAGATTATTAGATAAGAATGGATGGATGAAAGAGTAATTGTAGCGGGAATGAAAATGAAATTAATATAGGAGAGGAAGTCTGCAGGTAACCGTGGTAGATAAATTAGAATGTGTAGTGAAGGCATTGCGTTGAAATCGGGCGCAGGACATCATCGTGACTGGTGGGGGAGGGCTGCGTTGATGATGATGAAGGAACAATGTTACAAAGAGTTTTAAATTTTGATCGCTAGGTTACAATGAAATGTGTGATTGAAAAGGGAGTGACAGGTGATGGAAGAGAGATCGAACTGGAGGATGACTATCTGAGGAGTCCGTATAAAGCAGAACAACAGATGATGATGTTGATGTTTTTTTGTAATAAAAAATCAATTAATGATTAAAAAACTAGGGTGTCGATATAGTGTGTGAAGACTAGAAGATATTTCCTTGTGTATATAAAAGCATAGTGAATTGTACACGACCACGTGGACAGTGCCGCAGGACCGTCCAGCCATTGCATGTTTTATGTTCGCATCTAGACAAGTGACGATCTTGATACCGACACCGAATTCGAACCTGTCGAGGACATGACCATGGAGACCAGGAGCCGATGTGAGTATTGTGTCGGGCGATCTTACACATGGTGCTGTCTCTGTCGTTCCTTCTACAACAACAGAGATGGTGTTATAACTGTCAACGCCAACGCTTGACTTTACTACATTCTGACTTTCTGATGGCTTCTAAGTTCATTGCGTATACAGTATGAATGTGTCCCGACCTCTTTGAAATCTAAAATGAGCCGTCACAAAGTTTGGATGCTTCAAAATGAAATGCTACGAAAATTGTTGTTTCCAATAGTTTTTGTGACATGACAATGATGGTCCTTCGCGGTGTTCCTTCAAAGTTATAGTCGTTTGAACGTTGAGACGCCGCCGGAACTAACAGGACGCAGTTAATTGCGTCCGTACGAAGTCAGTGTACACGACTGATGGCTTACTATTGGTCGTTTGAAAGTCACTGCTACCGGATTGGTTGTTTGTTACAAGTGGGCGGAGTTTGTCTCATAAGGAACAAGACATTTCTCTGGGTGGAACACCGCGAAAGACCATAAGGTTTTTATTTTCATTGCATGCTCTTTATTGTCAATGTATATTAAGTTAAGTTTCTTCAGGTAAGTGAAGGATTTCTTCAATTTCTTATAAAACAACTATTTTTTTGAATCACTCTATATATCACTTATAAAAACAGCTTAACTCACGTGTAGATCGGTGTCGGTACCGACTAGTTGAGTTAGCGACGTGCCGCGAACGCGCTATAGTACCAATCCCACTCGCCCGGAAGAGCCCTTATGGACTAGTTAAGCCGTTTTTATAAGTAGTTTTGTGAAATGTCCCACGAAATTTTTAACAATGTATTTAAATCTATATATAACAATGCATTTAAAATCAAATTCTTTATTCCTTACTCCAATTTATTTTAAAAAACATATAGTTGATAGTTTTTAATGACACCATTGTAATAAACACGTGTGTTTGCAGCGAGCGCGCACACCGGCGAGCACGGGGTGGACGAATATCCTGACATTAGTGGAATTACTAACGCTAGGGTAAGTGTACTACTAGAACAAATATAGAGCGGTGGAAATCGGAGTCGAGAACTGACAGAGTCGACCCATACGGAGCTGTAGAGCTATGGAAGTGGACAATAGAATGGCCGATTGAAGTAAAAAAGGTCCATTCCTGGAAGAGTTTTGTAGTACGATAAGAAATACTGTCACTTCTTGACTTCTCATCATTTCATGATTATCAGCAGTAGTCTGGAGCATGCAGTCTTCAATTCTTACAGTATCAGGCTACGTCTTAGATCACCTCCCATTGACATCTCTACTGATTTCTTTCCCTGTACCTGCAGGAAGCCATGCGTAAGATGACAGAAGAGGACAAGCGCAAGATCCTCCAGCAAGTGGAACTGTTCCGACGTGAGAAGATGACCTTCGACAACGAGGTCGCCAAGTGGGACGATGCCGGAAACGACATCATCATGCTGGCTAAACACATGTGCATGATTATGCTCGAAATGACGGACTTTACTCGGTGAGTAGACCGGAAGACTATCGTATTTTATGTCAATAGACCGGTCAAGTCTTTTGCTGAAATGTGCAGTATCATACTCGCTAACATGGACTTTATCAGTAGACTACAAAACCGTAGTCTTTTCAGTAGACCGTCATAATCAGGTATTTTTCAATTCAGTACAGAAGGTAGAACGTTTGGTTTTTCAACAAAAACAATGGTCTTCCCAGGTGGTCTAGAAAAAGTTTCTTGTTTTATATTGGTTGTCAAATTGCATTGTGGTATTTCAGAGGCCGCGGTCCGCTCAAGACGACGATGGACGTCATCAACGCGGCCAAGAAGATATCAGAAGCTGGTACTAAGTTAGACAAACTGACCAGAGAGATCGCCGAACAGGTAGATATCTGACCTTCTCGCTTCTGGATCAGTCGGTGCCGAAACCGAACACTGTAACTTTGTGTTTTATATCATTACCCGCTGCCCTGGACCACGTAGTGACGTCACAATCCATACATCTCTATCAGCTTTCTCTAGCATATCCTTCACTCACAGCTTCCGACTTCTACCTTTGCAACCATCCGTCCAATCTAGTTGACGTGTGTCCATGTATATTCCAGTGTCCGGAGTCATCGACCAAGCAGGATCTGCTGGCGTACCTGCAGCGCATAGCGCTCTACTGCCACCAGATACAGATCACCAGCAAGGTGAAGGCCGACGTGCAGAACATATCCGGAGAGCTCATCGTTAGTGGGGTACGTATAGCCTAGATAGTCAGCCTAGCCTAGTCAGCCTTGATTCGAGCCCCTTCTGATTTATAGCTCAGAACCAATTGTAACTTCGTTCCATGGAAGACTTGGATGCGGTCTCGGGTACTTCGCAATGAACACTGTGCTTTACATCACCCTGCCCTTTTCCTTACGGAGGGTCGGCACAGTCTGTTCTACTCTTCCATACATCTCTGTCACTCACACACTTCCTACGCATATCGTCCTTCACACAAACCATCCACATCTTCTTCGGTCTTCCTCTACCTTTATAGCCATACAAATTCAACTCATCACCATACCTCTTGGTGTTTCCAACAACACGATGTCAACGTTTGTATTACAGTTGGACAGTGCGACCTCATTGATCCAAGCTGCTAAGAACTTGATGAACGCGGTGGTGCTGACGGTGAAGGCCTCGTACGTCGCCTCCACCAAGTACACGAGGCAGGGGACCATCGCTGTGAGTATCATCTCCATGTTGAAGTTTGTAGTGTAAAGTGTGAGATGAAGTTTGTGTTGCAAAGTTTGAGATGAATTTTGTTGTGTAATGTGTGTGATGAAGTTTGTAGTGTAAAGATTAATATGAAGTGTGTGGTGTAATGTGTAATATGAAATTTTTGGTGTAATGGTTAAAATGAAGTTTTTATATAAAAAGATTAGTAGGATGTCTGTCTATACATGAAAATTTACCTCGTCTTTAAATGTGATTGAAAAGCTGCCTAGTATATAATGTGGAGTTAGTGAGCTACCGCTAAGTGAAGTAAGCTAAGCTAAGTAAGCCAGTAGTGCGCTGATATAAGTCGATTGGTTGCCGCTCGCCGCCGCCGCTCGCCTGCGCCGCTCGCTGCAGGGCGCCTACGTGAGTGACGCCGCATTACAACTGCACATACCAACATAGTCGCACTAAGAGAAGATTGTGTCGTTTTTTTCGATTCTATTTAGATGTACAATCGAAAACGTTCGCGGTGTTTCACTTTTAAAAAATGCCTTATCCGTAAACTCTGCTCTGGTTCACGAATTGACAAATGAGCAGGATCAAAACAGGGACAATAGTAAAAAGTAATTATTCATAAACCTGCTCTGACACTGACCAATTTATTTTCTCACAAACATATATAAAAACTGTATTCCACTGGCTTTTGTGCCCGCGTCCTCGACTCTATAAAGGACTATAGCCTTTAGGTGGAACACCGCGAACGTCTGCGTTAGTATTTATTCTAAATTACTTCAGTTGAAGCTACCATTTTGTGTTATATAGTCATTATTTTTAGTATTGCATGTTTTATATTATAGCAGTGTCCATGCGCCTTCATCATCACCATCGCTGCTGGATATTGACCTTATAATGTCTTCAGTATGTGGTCCTTTATCCAAATCACTTCACCCGCATGGGAAACCACAAGATTGACACGAATGTTTAGCTAAATTTATACAAAAAAAATACTTTCATCATTGCAACATTACTTTGTCTGCTATTGGCTTGTAATTTATCCGTTTCTCGCATTTTTTTTAGTACTAGCAGCTCGTGTCAGTGTCGAGCTTGTAACAAACAGAATTCAAATCTGTCGCGTGCTGAGGTCGTACGTAACACACGGTATAAACAGTTTACACTTTATATAATAGTATAGATTTTTAAATAGAAAAATTCATAGGATGTTATCTTCCATTAGTAAGATTGTAGTCTGTACCGCTGCGCTGGCGCGTTCGCGACTGCGATAGCCACGCTTTACGTGTCTCCTGCGTACACGCGGTCACACGCAGAGTAGTGTTGACTATTGACAAGGTCTCGTAGTTTACTTTTGTATTAGAGTTCTACACAAACGAATTCGCACTATCACTGCAATTAGTTTTCTCGCTACCGATAGATGTCGCTGTTGCTAATATAAATAATAAAAAAACAGTGTTTTCGTCTTGTATGCATAGATGGCGTTGTAACAAATTCTTGTCTGTTCCGTTCAGTCGCCGATAGTGGTGTGGCGCATGAAGGCGCCGGAGAAGAAGCCGCTGATCCGGCCCGAGCGGCCGGAGGAGGTGCGCGCCAAGGTGCGCCGCGGCAGCCAGAAGAAGCAGCCGAGCCCCGTGCGCGCGCTCGCCGAGTTCCAGAGCCCCGCTGAGACGGTGTAGGTGAGCCTGCCGTCACACACGACACGACCTAAATCTAACTTATACGATTTCTTAATAACGTCACACATAGATGGGTCTGACATTTTTCAATTTTATTTTTTAACCTTAAATAACCTTTAATCCATACAAAATATATTCTTCAATTATCATTGTATAATTGTATAATATTAAGATAGAGAATTGAAGTCGGGCGCGTTACAAACTATCTACGACTAAGAAAAATCTGGACGAATTCTGGATTAATTCAGTAGCTATGTTGTAAAAATCCTTACTCGTGTTAATATATAGCAATATCAAGTTAATTGAATGAGTCCTTGTCAAAATATACAATGAAATATTTATAAGTTTGCACTGCTCTCCTCTAAAAACAATCAATCGGTGTCACTTAAAAAGACCTATAATTCTAGAATGAATAAATCTGGAATCAAGAATTCTAGATTTGTATAATAAATGGTGTTTAATAGACAAGCGTCAAAGAAGAGCGTCGGTGGCGCAGTTGTTAAGCGCTTGACCGGACCGGACCATACTCGACATTGTCCAGGTTCGATCCCCGCCA
>JAODUI010000008.1:538027-550039 GCA_027563995.1 Papilio gigon | reverse complement strand
AGTTAGATTATCAGATGAGCTTGTTTAGCGAATATGTTAGGAAATATAATAAAATTTAATGAAAGAAAGAAACATTCCATATACCTAATTCACCAGTTATCTTATTTGATAAATTTATATACTTTGCATATAATTTTTTATTCATATTGGCATTGTTCTATGATAGTAAGTGCGTATATATTAGTGTTTTTTTTCGATGATAATGCTAGCCATTGCTCGCTATCCCACTTTCACTCAAGTGGTGGTGTAGTCGAAGTATGGTACGCCCTAGCTCAGTCAATGTATATACATATGGATATAATGTTAAGTCGGTCCTAAATCTAATCTAAATACGAAAACCGTTTAAAGACATTTAAAAAAAAATTAAAGATATTTAAAGTGATTTTAGAATACACTTTTTTCTAGGACTACCAGAAGCACATAACAATCACGGAGGCACATCACTATTTCCGCAATAGAAATCTCCACTGACAGCGGAACATTTCCGAAAGCCCTGGCTGTGTTGGCGTTTAAATAAATAATAAAAGAAGGCGGAGAATCGGGCCCCTCAGGAAATTGGATCCGCGGTGCGATCCGCGCGACGTACCGCGGCCGCGCCTCGCACCACGCTCTTAAACTACCGCCACGGACCTACAATTTACCGCAAATATTACGTCCAATTCAATTAAGATTATTCACAAGCTGTTAAGCTAACTTCATTAAAAATTAATAGATGCTAAAGGTACTTACTTACCTGTGTAAAACCAATATTTAGAGTTAGTTACCAGTTAGACATAAACACGTGTTAAAATGGTAAGTCTGCAATTTACTTTAATTATAATATACTAGTTTTAGTCCGCAACTTCGTTCTCACGGAATTAATGAATAAACTTGGTCTGTAGGTTTTTTTTGCTATTTCTAAGCATCTCAAAACGTTAATGTTATCATAACATCAAATTAAAAACTATGTCATACATAAAAAAAAAAACATTTTATTGAATAACGAGACATTTTAAAGCCATGGTAACACCGCCACGTTTAATTTATATGAGTATAAATGGAAATGAATGAGCCGATTCAATTCCGCGCTGCACATTGCGGCTTAAAGCATTAACATCGACGGATTAGCCCGGCCGCAGCGGTCAATGGAACGCGCGGATATTAAATGAACGCAACGCCGATGATTATGCCGACGCACGCAAAACCAATAACACAATGAAGTGATATTGAAAGTTGCATAATCCCTAACCTCTAGTGTACAGCATCCTTTTGTTTAGAATTAGGATGAAAGCATTAAACTCTTTCAATGGACAGACTAAAAGCAGTAATTTTTCGTGCCTTTTAAATTTTTGGTACGGACGCCATTTTGGTACGGACTGTAAATTATTGGTAGCGGTGATGACTCAAAATAGTTACAATGATGAAAAATTTTTCAGTAGCATGTACAGGCGATTTTTACATCGGAATGCAAAAATAGTTATCCTTGCCAACCAACGTCCTATACATTCATGGGATTAAGTAAATAAAACACCATGTTTTTTTTTTGTTTTGAAATTAAGTACCTTCATTATAAATTCCGTGTACATTAAATGCAAATAAAACCATTTCAAACTTGAACGTTTTCCATCCAAGTCAATTATCCCCCAACATAATCAAATTTTATCGTAAGTCGAAACTAAGTTCGTCCAAATTGCTTAAGTAACAAGCAATTACTGTTATATTGAGGAGCAGGCATCCCTCGCGACTGCAATTACCCAGACGTATTACGGATTAGCATAACGCTCTAAGTAATATCAAGTTACTATTAAGTTATATAAAAGACTAAGAGCATCCGACGAGGGATTCTAGACGTACGAAATCGCAAGACGCAGCAGTCTATTGTAAGTACTGGTCAAAAATCAATGCATTTCTAAAGACGTTATTTAGTCTAGAAAACTATATCTGAGCAATCTAAATATATTACAAAATTGACCAATAAAAAGGGTTTTGTGTGTAAATTTAACTTTATTCACGACATAAATAAAGTAAATTGTCAAATAATAGCACACAGTCCAGCAACATCAATATATATAAAGGTATACGTTATATGCATATCAAACCGCAAACACAAACAGCCCTCACGAATAGTATATAAGGACTGACGTATCAATTACGGTCGGCATTTACGTAAATTATGAGCCATTACCGGAGGTAATTGAAGCCCATAGGATTATGATACGTTTCATGTAACGTAGCCGCGTAGCGACGTAGCGTCGTAGCTACGCGTAGCATGTTCAAGATAGATTAAGCTTGTAGTATCATTGATGTGGCTTTGATCATATTTATTTGAAATTTGATTTATTTTTTACAACATCTCATAATTAAAAATGTAAATAAACATTGCACTATTGTATTTACAACTTTTTAAATTCCAAATGTAGAAAAATAACCCTGGATAGAAACAATTGACTTATTTAAGCTTTCATTTAGTTTGTGTTATTTTATTTAATTAGAGAACTTCCTAAGTAAGATAGTCAGAGTTATTTAAAGAGGATTAGGAGATGAGCTATTGGAATTCGTATCATAAAGCTTGCGGCATCTGATTAATGCGCGGGCACATCGGAGACAGCTAAATAAGCTGTCTCTATGCCTGCCGGAGCGCCAGGCGGCTTGCGTTCTGATTTAATGCTTATTCACGTCGCACTCGCTGTATCGCAGTGGTCAGTTGTATGACTTTGAATGTGGAAACTATGAATCGATTCTAAACTATCGATATTATATAGTCATTGGTCTTTGTAGGGACTACTGTCACCGTTGTGACAAGAGACATAACAGCCACTGGAAGACTTGGGCCTAGTCTATTAAACAATGTAGGCTTTTCAATATCCAGGAAGTAATATGTATGATGCAATAAAATCTTCCGGATTTTTTTTTTCAATTCATTATGTTTTTCCATAAAAATTCAACATTTCCCTGGACACGGATGATTTAATGTCAGAATTAATTCAGTCCAAATTTAGATTCATAAAATGGGCCAATTTTTTTCTCATTAACATTTCCCGGCCGACCTGCAGTATCTTAATTAGTAGAAAAACAAATCTTCGAGGCAATAAAGTTGATTCATTAGGCGATTTTAATTTGCAGTAATTCATCGTAGCTCCGCCCTTCATAAATTATCGCGACGTCACGAGGCTTTTGGGCCGGCACCATTGTACCTGCAGTTTTACTCGTTTTTTTTTACAAATTAATATATGAAGTTACTTGGCAACTAAATAGAGGAATTATATTATACTACACTCAATATGTTTTCTCAAATAACTTTTAAGTGTTGCTACAATATTTTTTTTTATATTAAACAACACTTTACCTTCAAATATCCGAACAAGAAAATAGTGAGGGGTGACTCCGTATGGCCAAATTAATTGTGCTACAAATTTCACATTTAGTGCGCGCCCTTCGAAGTGAAATCGCTCTCCGAGTCTGACTTGAGGCGTCTTAATAGCGTATTCCGTTACATCACGGGAATATTAATTTTTGCCTTTGGAAGCGTCCCGTGATGAATTTTATTATCAGTGAAGCTCCTCGCTGAATCCAAATTGAGGCATTAGTATATAATTGATAACACATTCGGGAGGGAAACGTGTTTCACTTTAATTTCGGCCTAACTTCTTTTGTCGGTGATTTCGCGAGGCCGCTTGCGTCACGACTTCGGTCTTCGGATCGCGGTTGAGCTGTACTGTAATTACTTTATGGGTTTAAGAACTTTGAATGGATTCTCTAAGGATTCATCTTCTTGTGAATATTTTATTATATGTTATAATATTTGACCTAAATTTTCGATTCAATAAAATCACACGTTAATCAAAAAGCCGTGGCCTCTCCGCTTGTGTGGCATCTCCTTATTGATAAAAAGAGACTATATTTAGTATCTCGTACTCAGAAACATTCATCTTATTAGGTCATTTCAGAATGAGTGCATGAAGTGTTTCAGAGGAAGTCCTGGCGCATAAAATAGAGAAAACTCGTATCTATTCCATGACAATGCATATTTCATTACTAAAATGTAAGTGTTGTTACAGACAAAAGCAGCGCCCGCACGTAAATCAATTTTCCCCATAGTTACCGAATTTCTTCGGGCAAGTTATTCAGATTTGATCTTAGATTATGGCTCGGACAGCGTTAGTTATCGTCATATTATACGTTCGCGAGCGTAATGTATGTCCAGAGCGTAACGCGAAATATGGCAAATATATGCAGGACAGTCGCGTGCACAAGTCGACTTGTGACATTCCTGAAAATAACACTTACGACAAAAATGTGTTCTAAAAGAACTAACTACAAAAATAATTCTTATGACGTTCCGAACCAATTTTTCTATTTTACTATTGTACCATGCTGAAAATACTGAAACTGTGTAATATGTCAAAAAAGCCGTATTAATATTAATAACAATGAAATATAATAAATGTTATGCATTTATCAAATAGGTATTGGAAATATTTATTTTGCACATTCCGTGTGGGACAATGTTGCATTTTATTAACGAAAAAGATTCAATGAACTATTTCTTAATGCGTATTTTCTACCCGACTGTACAGGTCTCTATGTAATACGTAGAGAAATAAAAATGTTAGAACTAGGTGCTAACACTAGTTAAATCACGCGGGACGCAATTTATGTGCTCGCACAGTTTATTTCTCTGTATCTTGTGGTATTATAACTATGAGGACATAATGTCCTTCAACGTAGCTAACTCGAGACTAGATCGGACCACTTTTTTTCTGAGTGAAGAGTCGCTGTTTTTCTTCAGGCATTACCAGCTGCACCGGACTACAGAGGGCCGGGCACGTAGGGTGCTTAGCTTGAACCTCGAAGACCAGACTAGTGTTTGATGTTTATACAGGTCTCCTCCTTTCCTTATTTTTTTTACTTTTGTTAAATCTTACTAAAAACGCGAATGTTTGCATGCTTGGATGAATGTTTGTTAGAAGGTATATCCACAACGGATTCATGGATCTGGATGCAATTATGCGTAAAGGTAGAACATACTCTGGAAGACCACATCGACTATTAATAAAGTTTTTGTTTTAATGGCGCGCGGACGAAGTCCCGGGCACCAACCGATCTCTTAAATTCCTAGTAAAACTTAAAGTTATCACAGAAAGTTTAATGAGTGATTTGCATTTTTTCACGTCTAATAAAAAATATCTTTTCAAACTTCTTTTGTATTTCACTAAACTTTCGCTTAAAATAATTACTAAGTTGTTTGCGTATTGTGTAAGTTACGTAAATTTCCCTTTAAAGCTGAAGTAAGAAATCTTAAAGATACCTTACATTACGATGTTTTTAACATATAAATAATATAATTCCCATGAATAAGCGTATATGTTCGTTGAATACGACTTCTACAAAGTTGAATTTAAGAATTGTAAGCCATTCAAAGGATTTATTCTTTGTTTTCTCTATCTCGGAGCGGCGACCAGCGGCGGCCGGCGGCGTGGCCGCGCACCTATGAAATACTAGAATGGCCATCTTGAAATATCGTCGCAGGCACGCCTGCTTTCCTTACACTTTCGTTATTATAAGTTTTCTTTCTATCTCACATAGAGTTGCTACAACCTCTCAATTTTTACATGAGAAGGGGCCAAACGAGCAGAGGTATTACGAGGTGATCATCGACGTCCATCGATCGCAATACCAGAGGAACTACGATTGCGTTGCCGACCTTCCAGAAAGATGTACGCTCGATTTACTAATAGTAATAAAATGTAAAGCAAAACTATTTAAACTAAAAAAAGTGTTGAAGACAGTTAATACATTGTACTACTGTAAATACTTTAGAACTATAAAGTAGACATTTTTTTTTATAGTGTCATAAAAATGTTTTTAAAACGTTGAGTATTAAGTAGAGCATGTAGGCGATGAACGTTTGTTCGCTAACATTTTAAATAATATTTATTATATACTGTACGGTTGTACAGCTCTAGTGAGTTGAACTATTTTCTCGTGCTTTAGTTCAAATTAGCTTCGTACGTGACTTTGCAATTTCTGTTAAATTATTCATACGAATCTCGCTGCTTACGCCGCGACGTGTACACAGCACAGCGCATGCAGCGCTTTACACCGCTAATTGTGTTATTTTAATCAATTACCTCTAAAGTTATATGTTTTGTTTCATACAAATGCGATATGTTTATTGTACACAAGGCTCACCGGTGTCGTGCTACAACTGATTACGTGTCATAAAATAAATGGACGTAAAGATAAAACGTAGAGATTTGGAAGTATGGAAAATTGATTGAAATTTGAAATGAATAATTTATTTATCCTTCGTATGTAATCGTTTGTTAGAGGACGACCGAGGAAGGTATGGATGGATTGTGTAAAGAGGATATGCGTAGTAACTGTGTGAGTGCAGCTATGACGGTGGACAGAGATGCATGGAAAAGTACTAGATACTGTACCGACCCTCCGTAGGGGAAAAGGCAGATTGATGGTTAATGATTTATCCTTCGTATGACGTCAAATGGTAACTCAATTTTGAACTTCATATCAGTTGTTTGTGTCGGCTAACCAGTTTTAAAGAATTGACAAACGAGGTATCAAACCGAATGCTCCAACCGCCTATAAATTCTTTAACTCTTCCGATTCAGCAAACGTTATTTGTTTAAAGTAAATTCGACAAAGATTGTAAACGCGGAGGCTCGATGTCTGCGGATTATATTCCCGGCACGTAGGGCGCCGCAAGCCGGCCGCGCGCCGACTCGCTGCCGTAAAGTATCAAAGCAGATGCGATTAAATTGGAAAACATTCACTCAATTTCCTGGCCGAAAGAGGATCCTTCTGCCTCCCACTGAGTTAAATACCGTCAGCAGATACAGCGGATATTAATTTAATGACACTTTTTTAAGGCAAGACTTCCTTTCGTTTTTGAATGTCGAAGCGCCAATATTAATTAAGGATACGGATTTTCGATTACGTGGTCGAGAGTTCGAACCCTGCTAGTCTATTAGTGTCCACGTCCAGCTTGCACAAACCTAGTACCTGGTAAAATAACCTTTTATCAAAACAAAATGTGTATCGAAGCAAGATAACTTGTAAATAATGACGAAAGTGCTGTTCGTTCTGCTGACGGTACTCAGCCGCACGTCGAACGCTTGCCGACCTGCCGACTGACAAATCCAACGCAGTGACTGGCCGTCGTCGTAAGACCGACATTGCCGACGCCGTCGTAAGACCGACACTGCCGACGCCGCAGTCGGCAATCGATGGCGGGCCGGTGCAACATTTTTTAAATTGCCGACGGCTTTCCCCGTTTGTTAGCAATTTGCTGACTTATTTTATTTTAATGAAGCCGGGATGCACGTTTGGATCCAGCGATGCATCTGTTTGATCAAATTTATTCCGTTTTATGAGATAAGTAATTGAAAATGACTTCTTTCGGTGAATTTGAAAAATACGAAGTGAATTATGATTGGTACCAAAGTCATTTTAAAAGTATCATGTACAACTGGAATTAAACACAGTGATAGACGGTGTAAATATATTTAAATATCACATAATGCAAGTATTTAAGCTTTGCCAGTGGAGTTATTGTTTACTCAGAATATTAAATATTGGTGGCATATTCATGCATTGTAAACAATAGCAACAAGTATGGACACATCGCTTTTGCTATTTTATTTACACAGGCGCTGTGGGCTAAATATTCAATTTCAACTGGAAATTCCAATTGTTTGAACAAACAAACAAACAATTGAAATTTTTGGATACCAGTTTTTTTTCAGTTGCACAACAGTATTAAAAAATGGAGAACAAAATTTTTAGGCAGCATTTACATCCCAAAAATGCGTTCATTTTTCAAATATGTAAAAGTAATTGAAATATTCTGTTAACTACGTTAATATTTCTCACTAAATCTACTATAATAATCACTCATTTATCCCGAATTTGACCATTTCACAATTTAATCATGAAATGGATACATATTGCTTCCATATCCGTATTGACGCGCGGCCGTCAGACAGAGCGCCGGCTTTACGTTCAATAATTTTATACAAAAACTTAGTACAACATGTTTGTGAAACAAAGCCCGCGGTATTTGCTCAAAGCCCGCGTGCATACAGCCGTATTTTTAACCAATTTATATGTTTACCTATGAGAAGCAGGGCTGTTACAACGTAAAAATAAAACATTTTTACCAGTCATTGCTAGCTACAAATCAGCTTTAAGCCAAACTTCGTTGAATGCTGAATTTAAAGCTTGTTTAAAAACACACCAAAACCAATATGGTATGGTATGTTAAAATAGTTGCACAATTAAAGCGAAAAGGAGAACTCATATCTTTACAGTTTGTTTAAACCAATCATTGTCTGTGATATGACTGGGATCTATTCTACATTTTTGTGTATTAAAGCCGTCTGTTAAATATTAAGTTTATAATTTCTATTTTTTTTTATAATACATTGTTTATCATCTTCATCAGCCCCTTGTCGGCCCACTGTTGGACACAGGCCTTTCCCAATGCCTTCCACGGCATGCGGTACTCCGCCTTGCGTATCCAACGACTTCCTGCCGCCCGCTCTAAGTCGTCGGAGGTTGTTTAAGCATGTCGAACCTTAATAGTTTGTGTGAGTGGCAACCCTAGGCCAGTCGCGCAGAAGTGGCAGGGTTGGCGACCGCGCTTATTTATTATTTATCGCGGCCGCGGTCACGCCACCACTTTTTACACTAACTATTTACGTGTGTTAACTATGTGGATAACCTTTTAACTGTACCACTACACTTAGCTTTTTTAAACTTACATTAAAATTGTTAGCAAGTTACGTCAGCTACGGTGAAGGACGGAATCGAATACATGACTTTGCTATTTAGACTATATGCAATTTTGTTAAAATTACTATTGAGTCGTAACATTGTGTGAATTCAGCACGTTGTTGAGAATACATAGTTTGGTTACAATACGCATTTATTGCAGTTTTGTAGAATGTAGGCGTAAATTTGTAGTAACTATTATGTCGGAAATATGTCAACTTTTTAATCTGACAGGTCTTCGTGTTTAAAGAACCAAGTGTAGGTATTTGATGTTATTGTTTTCCCTTAGATTTTTACGTTCTTATTTATAGTTTTAAGTTAGTTGTTAACTGTTCTAGTAATTAAATAAAATAGTTCTACAATCTAATTGATTGTTGTCATATTGTCGTGTGGTTAAGTCCAGAATCGCCATCATTACGCGTCTATAAGTAAATGAATGTTTGAATTAGTACAGCGCACTGAATCAGTAAACATTTATTTGGAAACGATACAAGTCGACCAGCAGACATTTAAGACATGCAAAATGTAGACGCTAATGCTCGCTCGACCGCGCATAATCGCCAACATTAATTTTTTGAAGGCATAGCATTTAGTAATTTGCAATGAATAAGGCGTAATTACACTGAAAACAACGCTGGTCGCATGTACGGCAAATATTTGCGTCCAATAGGTCTCGCAACAAGCGGAATAAAAACTGGCGAAGCTGTGGCACGTTCGCTAAAATGAGTAATGCTGGACGTGTTTCGGGTTTTAAATTATAAGAGCCTTTCACAATGTACAGGGGACATTTTATAAAAATCAAATTATTATTATCACAATACAATTGTATGATATAACATTGATTTTTGCTTTTAATAAAAACATAACTTTTCAAAGTAACCAATTTGTCAAAATTATAACGGTTGCATAACATGCATACTTAACGTATTTTTCTTCTTTCTAGGCTTTGTAGCATCTAGTCCCAAAATGTTCTTATCTTCTTATCTTAATGTTAATATAAGCACAACGGTTTTGTTGTTTCATTCAGTTGCAATATTTAGAATGACATCCAGTGTGTGTGGTCCACGACAAGGACATTAGAGGCATGTGTCGCGAGTGCAGGCGCACGCGGCCGCCTGATTGATTCGGGACACGATTCGGACACCCGACTGCTGGTGTCTGCTTGTGTCTGCTTGTATCTGTTGGTGGTCTCGTACCTTTTAATTTACATATAGCATAAGGTAACTCTACAACTGAGAAAAGAGCGTTTCATCTCATATGAAATAGTAACACAGAGCTGTGATACTCTGCACTATGAAGTACCAAAAAGTAACCGAACCGAAGTAGTTCGTGATATTAGTCGCGAGCCAGAATTTAAGCTTCATCATAAAACAGACAAAAACCGCAGCGCGAGGTAAAGAGGATTCCATTGAGCACCTTCCAGCTGGCTGGAGTGGGCTTACGCGGCGCATACATACTTCTATCAAATGCACCCATCACATAGAACTTTCAATACTGGTACGCCGACGCTGTCAGCGATCATCACAACACTAAACTAACCCAGGCCATTCTCACCTCTAACCCGAAGTCATAAGGATCGTTTTCACTTGTTAAGTATAAAGTGCATAACGCAACATCGCCGTTCGCTGTATACTATATCGTAGACATAAGAGGATTATAATATTGAGCTCGGCTGCCAACTAAGTCTGCTGAAGCAAAATTGTAAGACGAAATTGTTTAATAAACATTTCGCTAAAACCGAATTTGTTCGCTCGTCGTTTGCGGCGGGAACTTGTGACGCTTTTAAAATATTTTCATTATATTACTTAGCTTATAACTGCTAAATTGACTTTGTTTCTTAATCACTGCAAGTAGCCTATTTAGTGTAAATATCGTATCTTACTTAGAGCCAAATCTATTTAAATACTATCGGAGTTACGGGGCGGATATTAAGATCACTTTTATTCAAGTAGTTTAAAGAGGCAAATGCTAGAAGTGTCAGACAACAGATAAAGAAGTTAAGTTGTAAATAAAGCGCCAATAGTCTAATGGGTACAGATAAACACGTGGTCGAGAGTTCGAATCCCGACATTCGGCTATCATCGTGGACCATATCCTAGCACGAGCCTAGAGCTTAGTTGGAGTGGCAAAAAAAGTATTAGTAAATTAATATAACCTGCTGATATTTAAAAAAATAATAGTTTTATTCAAACCGGACATGTTTGTGTCGTCAATTTAAACACTGAAAAGTTCCTAAATAAACCTATAGATAATAAATAACGTTATCAGTCAGTGAAATGTGTATATATAATTTTTATTTACCATTGAATTCGACTATAGATGTCATCAGGTCGTATCACTTCACCGGGACTTTTATTAAAACAAATTCGTCTATAAGTCCTTGATGTTCTCTGTCTCGGCAGTTTCCTTTAGTTGTAGAGCTTGTGTGAACACGTTGTTTTTGTTGAGACTAACCGGATTAGCTCACGTGGCTGGCGAACGTGTCACCTGCCGCTCTCCGCGAAATTTATAAGCTTCCGTTTAATAATGTCCGCTTTTAAAATGTTAAACACGTTGATACGTTTACTGTTTCATTTTAAACAGCCAAACTTCAACAGCTCGGTACTTTTACGATTTTTTAAAATACATCATTGTTCATTCAAGTTTTTTAAAGATTAGCAGTTTTTTTTGTTAATATTACCATACCAACTAGGCTCTAGGTTTGTGCTAGGATATGGTTTACAATAGTTACATGGCGGGATGGGAAGCCTCGACGGCGTTATCGGAAATTTGTACCCTTAACCACTAGGTTATTGGCGCTTTTATTATTTTTAGGTCTTTACCGTTTTGTTATTTACAATATTAGATTTTCGTACTTTAAATATAAACAACATGTAGGTACATACCAAACAAACCCACATATAATTAATTTGAAGGCTAAATGTTTTTCGCCGGCGTGTGATAAAATACATTTTAGTTTTCCTAAATAATTACTTCTAGTTGACACCGCCGCATAATAAATCCGTAGATCCACGCAACAAAATGTATTTTGATAATACACTGCGATGAAAAATTAACGACCCTGTTGATTTACATAATGAATGAGTTGTTAGAAAGCTTTTGATTTAATTAAATTTTGTTATTTCATTAATTTATTTTCTATTACAAACCTTACTAATCTTTTTACAGACGAAGTAATAAATATCTCACTGATGCGAAATTATGTTAAATTTTATATTGCTTCTAAGTTTCTTAATAACA
>JAODUI010000008.1:512079-531787 GCA_027563995.1 Papilio gigon | reverse complement strand
GAAATCTAAACTAACGCTTGACCACGATCCCCTCTGATGCCAAGTGATGATGGGGTCGAAATATGGTATGTGCTATTTTAGTAAGTGCCTATTCACTCTACTCTTGAAGGCGCCCAAATTGTACTTGGGCAGAAACACTGACGCCGGCAACCTATTCCACTCCTTTGCTGTGCGCTCAATGAACTAATATTCAAATTTGATTGATTAAAATAAGTAGCTATATTGACTTATCCACATTAACTTTTACTATGACAAACACATTCATCAATACGCGCAATTTCATTGATAAAATGTACAAAATGTTCACTTCCTCTTTTAATATAACAAGTATAATATGGCAATGTATGATATTTATAATTAATAAAATTATATAGAACGACAGCAAAGGACAAGTTGACGCAACTGAGGCAGGCCTCCCGCACGATGACAGACGACTTGCGAGAGTGAACTTGATAGGGGCACAGGACTGGTCATCGTGGCAATCGATGAGGGAGATCTACGTTGAGCATTGGACTACCTTAGACTGATAATGATGATGATGATTATCTTGTTTCATTAATAAGACTATGTTACAGTTTATTCGCATACGTTTTTGCTATCGGTACATTTGCTAATTTCAGTAAAATATCATCGCGTGTGCTGATTTATGAGCGTCAGCGTTTGTGTCATCGTAAAATATGACAACTTCATAAAGAGCGTAATTTTGTTCATTAATTACATTAAATATACAATATGACACCGACGGGAACATTAAAGCAAAACAATCTTCCTAAGTACTTACATTAATAGCAAAGCATTCCGTATTAACTAGTTTTTTGGACATCGGACATGTCCTTGTGCTCATGAGGACCGTGTACTAAATTTGAATGTTTAATTTATGATATCAAAATATGTAAAACGGAACAATTCTATGAAAAAGAAATGTTGAGCGAGATGTGTATATTAACAATATGAAGAATAGATTTGTTACATTTCATATGGTTTTGTAAATCCTTTCAAATTAGACTTGTTCTTTAGACTTTAGCAATAAATATATAAACTCAAATATACTTCAGTAGTAAAAAATATCTAAAGAATCAAAATTTCACGTATTAATGTTTCTGTCATCAAAAATATTTGAGTGAGAAAACTCTCGCTTTATATATTTGCACCACTCACGTACTGGAAAATGCGACGTTATCAAAAAGCCTTTTGCAAATATTTGCTGACTGAATGTGGTGCATGGGGAACAAAGAAGTGCAACAGTATTAACATTGGCTGGTCGCTCGTGAGTAGGGCTGCCAACGCTTCAGCTTACACCTGAATAGTTTAGGCGTTATATCAGATCCCCAATGAGGGATTTTGAGCAGCGGTGAACATCACACTATGTCTAAGATTATTAAAACGTGAGATTCTCAAAACACTTTGATACATATCGGGTATCAATTCAAAACCTTTACATTGCGAGTCGATTACTCAAACACTACACCATCGACTATTCAGGTTTGCATTATTTATACTGCACAGAATTCGACATCGTTGTCTTCTTGTCAGATAGGTAGAGACGAAGGTAGTCATTGGCCGTCGGTTTCTTTGATTTTAGTGTTCGAGTCGACGTTACTGGTTGGCAGCCCTACTTATGAGTCAAATGAAGTCGGTGTGATCTGGTTCGGAACCAGGTTGGTTATTTGATGAACCCTTATTACCGTGTTATGTGACTAAGACGGCCCTTATAACTTATTGTTTGAACAATATTCATTGTTATTGCAGATGTACATGTGTTTAGAAAAACTGGGTTAAATATGTAGAGCATTTACTTTGTATCTTGATTGTGTCTATAATTGAATAACTGGAGGATTTTTTTAGAAAGGTTTCAAACGATCAAACGGTGATCTAAATTCGCCAAAATAGCGAAGTGAACATTGCTCATAGATGTGCTTGTTTTTTTTGGACAATCGTTGAATTAGATTCACTAAATTTAAAATTAATCCGTTAACAAACAACAACTTTCCCTTTTTAATTAACTAGATGTTGCATATGACTGCATCCGCGAGGCAAAAACCTTATTTAGTAGCCTATATGTTATTTTAGACTATGTTTTAGAGCTGTGCCAAATTTATTCTAGATCTATGAAGGCGTTTTAGAGATACGTTATAGCAAATAATCATCCAAATTTTCGTGTTAATATTAGTAATATATCGAATATGAAAATAAGGCAATTCGCGTGATTACTTATTAGGAAGCGCCGCGTCCAGAATTGACGACTGACACCTGACAAGGGTACTCGTTTAAAATAGACAGCGTGAAATAATTCAGAGGCGTTAGTCACTCCGCACTGAGTCACTTCACGGCACGGTTAAAATTACAGTACGTGTGGACCGCCGTGTGACTACAGTGACACGAATAAACGTGATCGTTTGTAAAGTTGATTGATTTATGATTTGCGTTTGATATATTTTTAATATCTGACACATCTAGGATACCTGATCAATCTAGATCTTTTGTCATTACTTGTACTCAAGGCCAATTAATGGTTAGTTAAACTCTATTTTGGTGTCTTTCTGAGTGAGGCAGCGAATTTGGGTGTTTCTATTGTTCTTTTGTTTTTCTAAATCTCATCTTGTTTCAGCTCCCAATTTTTACCTATGCAGTAATATCATCATCATCATCATCATCACCAGCCCCTGTCTGCCCACAGTTGGACATAGGCCTTTTGCCAATGCCTTCCACAGTATGCGGTCCTCCGCTTTCCGCATCATACGACTTCCTGCCGTCCGCACTAAACATTATGTACGGTGTTAACTTTGTTTAAAAGAGCTGACCATTTACTGTTATTATGTCTGCCAAAATTCCGACTCTCCTAAGGCTATCTGGCATTCGTTCTCAGTCTCCTATCTCTTTGACTTTTTAACGAGCGAGATAAAAAGTGGGAAGTGGTTAGGGGGGAGGCATCGCCGCGTAACCTCTTTAACGCTCGGCGCTTTTCTGAAACCACTAATTACTGTTTTTAATTCAATTGAAGGGATGTTAAGAGATTGCAGGTTTTCATTACAAAGAGCGTTCAGGTCGCTTTCGGCCGCGGACTTGCGCTTCGAGGAATTAAAAGCTTTTGCAGTTTACTTTTTGTAATAACTTAAAAGCAGATAGTGTGAGGAAGTTGATAATGAACTAGCCCGTAACTAGAGCCGTAATCAGTGTAAAACTTAAAACCATTAATATTGTTAGTCATGTTTATCTGTTAGGCTGTAGTCATTTCATCCACAGTAATGCAAGTTTGTTGGGTACTCTAACTATTGTCATATCTATATATATTCTACCTATAAATATATGTATGTCGATATATCACTGTCGGTACGATAGAAAAATGTCACGGGGGAGCAGAGCGTAGGTTGTCTTTGCGCAGCCACGTGTCCTGATGGAAATCAATTGGATTTTTTGAGAGTTCACCTGTCATCCCGGCCTCGGCGGCGCCGCGTGATTTGAATACCGGCTCATTGTTACGCCACAGTGCAGAACTATCAGTGCCACAAGTTAAGATATTTAGCACCAGTCACCAATCGTGTCTTACTTAGTAAGAAGTGTCAGTGGGTATATTCTAAATTACAATCTGAACCAATAATTTCTATATGTTTTATATGCTAAATTTTAATCTAAAACAATGCAGTTGCATTACTATTTTTTTTATTTAAGTACATCAATTTTCTATAGTTGAAATATTGTACATTGTTATATTATTCACATTAAAACAATGTTGATTTTAATATTTTATTAAATGTAGTGAGAGTACTACGCGTGCCTGTGGCGCGAAGTTTTAAGATGCGCCGCTCGTCCATAATTTCGCTGACGAGAGCAAGCGAGTTGATTTGGACGATTTGTCTTCTAATGTAACAGGTTGTTCGTGTAATGAGATTGGCGGGGATCAACGTGAGAAGCCACTTTTAACGTTAAAAGTTTTAAGATGGTGTTTATACGTGGCATGGTTAATTATTTCATGGTTTTATTGTTATATACTTTTATTAGTTTTGTATGAAGGCTGTATAAAGTAGCGTTTGTAAAAAGCGTAACGGGACTATAGATAAACAAGTGTGGTTAACTGTTGTCGGATTTATAATAAATTAGTCTAACAATGAAATAGTTAACAATAATATGATAAATATACTACGGACTCGTTGAAATGGCGTACGATACATATTCGTACGATGAAACAGATTTACAAAAAGTTGTTGGCAAAGACGGGCGCGTTCATACGTCGGGAGCTGGAGCAAGCGACCGCCGTCCCGGCCGGGGTCCATTCGTTTTTCTATCTGTTTCAATTCGCTCATTAAGCGCAATAAGAGTTTCACAATCAATTTCGAATCGCGATCCTCCTTCGCCAACATAACTACTCATCTCTAAATGTCCTTATGTCTATGTGTACAAGGTTCAGATTGCGAGAATAAAGTAATATATGAGCTTGCAATGCGAGGAGGCTGTCCATTCATTGTGGAGAGCATAGATTGATGGGCGGAGCTGGCAAAGGTACTGCTGGTAGGTTTACCACGAAGTCGAGGACTTTTAGTGTTGACGATATCAGTTACAAGAAACTGAATTGTGTTTTAAATTGGTTTTTGTACCAATGTCAGCAGCATTTTCTGAAGTTATAGTATCTGTACACACACACACACGCACATACATACACCAATAATACTTTAGTATGTGTAAAATAAAGTTTCTATGGGCGAAGAAATTTAAAGATATGTGTGAAGTCAAGTCAAGTCAATCAAGTCAAGCTGATGAAGATGTGCAAAGATGGATGGATGTTTCTTAGCTGGTAACTTCAAAGCATCTAAATGGAGCTAGATGAAATTCGGCAAATATTTATATTATTGTCTAAAATGGTACAAAGAGTACCACGTTTTTCTTGTCTGCCGCGTCTCGGGCAGAACCTAATAACGCATCTTCATGTATATTTGTTTTTATAAAATTAATTAATCGTGTCGTATCCGTGTCGTTGAGTGTGAACAAGGGGCGATTTAGTACAGCTTACGATGTGGAAGCTAAGTTGATATATAGATGGCGTTGCAAAGAAACAAAGGTGGTGCAGTTGCGGAGAAGTTAAGGGTAACGTCTTACAGTAACCTCAATAATGGAGCATTACTCCGGCGGCGCGGACAGTGAGGAAAAATAAAAACATCTCAGAAATAAAGTCTTTAGCAGTTTCAACTTTTAATTAAAGAAGGTTTCTTTGGAGCTCACAGCAAAAACAAACAATTGTATTATGGTTTGTTTTAATGATCCCTTTTGTAAATGTGCGATATTTCTTTTAAATCAAAGTACCAAAATGTCTTTTAATTTTTTTTCCTATTAAACCTTATCATGACATCTTAATTTACAACTCTAAAACATCTAAATCACAATTTCACACATCTACTTACCAGCGACGTCCGTGCGAAATAAAAAAAAACGTAGTAAGGATTCTACTCTCTATTCCAGACAGCAATCTATCTTTGTGCCGAATATCGTCTGGATCTGTTTAGCCGTTTTGAACTTACCTGCTAACAAACATCCATCCATCCATCCAAATGTTAATATTTATAATATTAGTAAAATTAATATTCGATCCACCCGAGATTACACCCGCTCTTTTTTTAATTGTAGCTGTACAGTTCGAATGTTCAGTTAAAACGGATGTTACTTGTATTTGATTTGAAGGCTTTTTTCAATAATGTAAGTAAGTTATGCATTGCTTATTTAATAAGTGACGGTTTCCACTAAAACGTCGGATATATAACAATTGTTTATCGTATTTGAATAAAGATTATTTTCCATCGCAGTTTATGAGTAGCCATTTAGCAGATTGCGCCGCCCTGGCGTAGTTTTATTCAGCGAAACTCATTCGGAACTGACGCTTCGTTTTGGCTTCATTACAAAAAATATGCAATAACAGTTCTGCGAGTAACAATAACTATTAACACATCCACTTTCGAGTATTATCCGTAAACAAGCGCGCAGTTGCATTGCCAAATTGTTTTGTGTATTCTATTTAGATGGAATTTCATACGAATTTTGTTGTTGAAATATTTTCGTGAGACGCATTTGTAAGTTTGTGTTTGTTATGTTGGAAAGCTGGCTACCCCGCCTGCGACGGCGGCCACTGGAGAATTGTTTAGTTGGCCGCGATGCATTCAAACTTGTATTTTATCTAACTAAAAGGAACAACAATTTATTTGAGGAATGTTGCAGTTATCGATAGATTCTCCAAACTACTGATTGCCCATTTGAAATTCAAACTGTGGTGTTGTCTCCATACAAAAAACAAAAGACTAGATATGTTACATATAGTTGTATAAGTAGGTATATATAAATACATTCAGGGACTCTGAATATAAAATGCACAGAGCAAAAAAGAATACGGCCGAGAGTCTGTAGAAGCATCAAAAAAATGGAACGTCGTTTTTTTTTAAATTCAAGAATAGGTTCATGCACTTGTTTACAGACGTCGATTAACAAACGGTGAATAATAAAATACGTGGAGAATAAAAAGCAAGTGTCCGTCATTTGAACATACTAAATAAGTGTCAGCGGATGAGTAATATAATTTGATATAACCGACGGCGTTTAATTAATTTGGCGGAGTGCCAAGTGCGCGCCGGCGGGAGCCCGCGCGGCTCAAAAACGTATACACTCGCATATCAAAACAAATTACTTTTTCTCTCTTGTCCGCAATTTGTATCAAAATAAAATGACATGTTCCCGTTGTTTAACTATTGAATGACCTCAAATAAGTCATGGATGGACACTAGATGTCTCTGAGGTAATTTAGATAAGGCGCATGTTTCATACAACCCTATGTATAAGTTAAGCTGTTTTTATATATTGAAAAAATACATAGTATATTGCGTACATAATGCCTATGGATTACAACTACAAGAATGTGTTAAGTTAAAGGTTTTCATGTATACTGTTAATGTAACGATATATAAAAACAAATAAATGGCGAAGCCCTCTACCCGGCGGCGGACAGAGGAGCTTCAAGTGCCAATTTTCACCAATTCACGTCGCCATATTGAAGGAATGCTATTCGCTTTTTTCCAATGGACTTTCCAATTCCAATCGGCTGTCATGGCCCGTTAGGAAATGTGAAAAGGTTTAGAAATGGCGGCAGCGGCGCGACGGCAACCCGGAGCGGGATCTATGCAGTTACATTACGCAAATTCAATAAGAATTACGCACAGAAAGCTTTACTGAGACTGTTATGTACTTCCATTCAGACGATTTTATTAAATTGCATTTTTAAAAGGAAGAAATTTGGTTGCCAGCAACAAATGTTTTTGTAAAACAAATTTGATTGTTGGAGATAATAACAGACGTGGATAGTTTACATGTTATTGATTAATTAATTCGAATGAATTAATCATAGAAACCGTACAAAGCCACAAGTCTTTGGTGTAAGCGTGTCTATGTTGATGGTTTATTTCTTATTATAATCAAACAGTGACTCATTTTACCACCCATTTAGATTTAGACGAGACAAAAAATCCTCGAGTCGACCATCGTCTTTGGAATTGAATATAAAATCGTTAATCAGACAATTTTCTACGGCGTGAGTCACTCCAGGCCGCGCGTGTGTAATTATACCGCAAGGACTTCCGTCTTTACTGTGTTTTCTTTATGAATTATTACTCATCCTTTACATACATCGAGTATTTTTTTAATTTGAGTTTTACGGACCGTTTCCACTGAGCTAACATTTAAGCCTAGTGTATACTTTCAAGGACCAAAGTCAATTAGGGTAGATTTCCACGAGATGATGTAGAAATCATTTGGTAGCATTGGTGTAATGTTTAAATATTTTAAAAGAAAATTTCGGTATTGTGTAAATGTCAAATATGCAATAGAGAGTGCCATTTTAATCAAAAGTTGTAGAAGGTCGTGGAACATAAAGAGGGGTCCGCCTCAAAAGTTTAGGGTCGTGCGGAGTCGCGCTCACCGCAATGCGAGGGAATTGTCGAACTGAAGACGTTACATTAGCGCTTTGCTTTGCTTCGTTCATTGTTCTAAAGTGTTAACGTTGTCTGTTTGTATATAAAAGTTAATTGATTCTTTCAGTAAAGTTATCTCTCGTTATTTTAAATTACTTTCGTTTAATTAGCTAGTACGACGAAGGCTTATATCGGGTTAGGCTAGACTTTTGGCTTCTTTTTAATATTTAATTGAATTTTATTTACAAGTTTACAATGCTGTACCGTTAATATTACTTGATAAATCGATATCTGAGCAATCTGCCGATATTAAATACAGGTGAGTTGGAAAATAAATGAATTACTTGGAACTGCCTTAGATAACTTATTGTTTTATGTTTTATACAATTTGTAATAATAGTTTAAAATGATTATTGGAAAGTCCCGCGATATCCCGATAGCGCACGCCAGCCGGCCGCCGGCAGACGAAAGAGTTGCGGCGAGGATGTGGAGAGGGCGGGCGTGCGCCGGCTTATCAATACGAATAATTCGAGAGCCCTCCCGTTGATGTATTCAGTCCACCAAACTGCCGAGTACAGCTTGTTTTATTTGGTCTCGACACAAGTGCTGCTGGTGTTTTTCATTGAAAACACTTTAAAGTTATTTTTTAATGGAAGGAAGCATTGTTATCATTTTAAGAGCAATTTTTTCATTGCGCATTAGATTGCCATTAACAAACCTGCAGGCGCTTAAATTTTGTAAGTAATTTCAAAACATAATTGTTTTAAAGAACAGATTATAATCGGACGAGCAAAACGAACAGAAAAAGACGAGAATATTATTCTAGAATAGAAACTTAATATTGAAAATTGAACATTGTGGACCATGATTGGCAAAATAAATTGTTTATCAAAGAAATCGCGTACGCCTTGCGGCAACTTTAGATGAATAAAGAATATCTGTAATTTGATTTCACAAAACGTTCCGTTTCATTATCATCTGAAAATAAATACAATATACAATAAGGTTTCACAATCATCAGCGAAAATTCAAATGGCGACGGTTACTGTATAAAGATGTATATTTTATTAATGGTATAGTTAGCTGTATCAGTTACATGAACATTCGATATTTAAAGTTTTGTTTTTCCAGGTTCAATTGCTTTGCATTCTTTCATTCTTACTCGTCATCTCAACACTTATTACCACGAAAAGGGTAATAAAATATCTTTGACGTCAAGAATGTCGTATATCTTTTTCCTCACTTTCACAGAAATGAATCTTAATTTCTGAAATGACTCCGTCAAACACTATAATCACTGTGCCATACCGTACAGAATTTATTATTAATCTTCGTCGCCTGGCTTTTACATAAATTCGGGCGCAGATTTCACGCGCATCAATCTCGAGTAATTGTTACTTCAAACAATTTCTCTTATACGTCATTATTATCACGCTATCGCAAAAAGGGGACCAGTCGCCTGTACTGTTCTATACAGACGCGGGGCGCGGTAACGGCTTTCAGTGATCGACACGTGCACCGGTACTATTACTGAAGTGCGTGTACATTGCGTACTGTTTATGTCGGAGAGAAATTTTGTGATATAACAAAACATATTATGCTAGACTAGATGCATTTAATACTGATCTATTAGAAAAAAAAAACTGAAAAAGCTTAGTTTTACAACTATAAGCTATAGATGAAGTGTTTTAGAAAAGTTTGACGTCTGGAATCTTAAGTTTATAAAATCTTGTTTGTGACTTAAACTCTTTAGTACCAAATAATATCTCATATTTAATTGTACTGTAAATATATGAGTTTGAAGCATCTATGTTCTGGAATCATATAGTGTGGAGTAACATGACAAATAAAGGGCTATGTAAAAACAGCAATGTACAGAGAATAATGGAAAAGTGTCGTACAATCTGAGTGAAAGTCCGGCGCGGGCGCAGACGAGGTAATGGCGGCTGGCGCCACCTCGCGGCGGATAACGGACTCCCTTGATTGGATAATATATGTGTACAAGTCCATTACCAGGCGGGAGATGACCGCTTACGCTCTCATACATATTGAAGCCTTAAGTATCGATGTAATAATCGATAATTACATTGTTTTGGTATCGAATGGACTACACTAGTAGCCAAATCGATTTTGACGAGGAACAACACTGTTACATTTTTTTCTAATACCGACTTAGTATATTCTTTAAAAGAAAAGTCACTGCATAATAAAGGCACCATGTAAGTTTTGTTCAGGATAACGAACGTGATACAGAAGTAAGACAGACACGAGTTTAAAACACTATTCTATTCTTTATGTCTATGAAACTGAAAATGTACATTAGTTTTTTGCACAACTCGTGTAACCAACTCGGACTCTAGCGTGTAATCGGAATAGAGTTGAACTCTGTTCATATTACGAACACCAAAGTGAACTCAGACTAAGTACAACTCGAAAGGTAAAATCCGAATTGAAAAAAAAATACGATAGATGTCGCCTGTCATATGGATGCAATGGTTTAACAATGTAACTGATGTTAAATATATGGTGGAACTGTTTACAGTGATGTTAGCAATGGTGTTTTTTATCATTCAGTCACGCTTTGAACTTAAATCCGTTCAGCATAATTTATCAGGGTCATATAAAAATCAGCGTTCGCAAAAGGGAATGATACAAATTTAATGATGGCTCGAACACGAATCCCCTTTCCCGAATAAACTGCTCGGCATTATCACCCTTTATATCCAATGATCCTTACGCATCGGTAATAAGGGTCATATTCTATTTCGGAACTGAATTATGTATTTTTCGGCGTATAACTCATTTCGGGAGCGGATTTCGTCGCGCGACTCTGTTTCAAATAATGAGAATGTATGGTCTCGACGATGTATTAATATTGTTTCATTGTTTAGTGACGTTTTTAATGTGACGGAAGCTGACTTACGCGACTGAACATATTTATGGGACGTGCTAAGTTGCGACATCAACTGATAAGTACTTAAATTAATTGTTTGGATTATCATCATCATCAGCTCGCTGTACGTCCCCACCGAGGGGCTCAGAGCCTACCCTATTATTAGGGGGACCAATCTATAGTCAACCAAGGCGGCCTACTCACTGCGTGTTGGTTGACTTCACACATATCTTTGAATTTCTTCGCCGATATGTGCAGGTTGCATCCGATGTTTTCCTTCCTACCGTAAGAGCGTCGGATAATGTACATATGCAATTCGAAAATGGAGAATCACATTGGTACACGGCGGGAATCGAACCTGAACAATATCAAGTACGGTCCGGTCCGATCAAGCGCTTTACAACTGCGCCACCGACGCTCATGATTGTCTCTAAGCATTGCCTTGTCTTTTAATTCAAGCAATGGCCTACATGCTCTACCAATAAAGACTGAGAGACTGCTGCAGCCTTCTCGCAACTACAATAATGTTTACCATCAGAAGGAAACGTAGAAGTACAAATTTCGTTACTCTGTAACTGTGTCTATCAAGCAGCATACAACGAATAATATGTCTAAGGTCCTTACTAAGAACTTTTTAAACCACACTACAATGGTGAAGGAGTGTTGATTCTCTTTTGTTTTAGTCATTTGTTCATACGCGTATAAGAAAATCTTAATGTAATTAACTTAGAGCGAGTTACAGTAGCTTTTAGATGTAATTTATTTGTCCTTTATTGAATTTATTACAAATCACTGCGACTTAACTAAATGAACTGGAATATAGGTATAGGCCTTTTCAAGATCTTCTGCGCGATGCCCTCCCCTTGCATCTAACATCGTGATGTACGCAACGACTCGTAGCAATTCCCGAGCGAGCAAGATATTTGAAAAGCTCAGTACTGAATCGTGTTCACGGGTCAATGATTGGATTGTCGAGATCAAAGCGGTGTCGAGTTTCCAGAACGTTCCATAACTTGCCAGTGAAGCTTTTTACATTACTATTTTCCTTTTTATATTTTCAACTTATGAAAATGAAATTTTATTGAATAAAGCCTATTACTGAAATACATTTGTAAAAGAAAATATTACTTTGTTATGAGCTCCCTGCGTATTTACCATTCAGTTCTTTGTACATCAAAGATTATATTATATAAGGTTGATTCATATAAAATTATTCTTGCTTGCGTGAAAATGAAAAGAGCCTTTTTGTGCCTAACTGGTGATAAAGTAATGTGAAAAAAGTAAATAGGAAATAAAACTTTTTGGAGTTGATTTTTAAAATAACAGTCTCGTACAATATACAACACATTGTATCAATTGGATCCGGGCGGCACAGGACCGGTGGGGGAGGCCTACGTTCAGCAGTGGACGACGTTAGGCTGATGATGATGGCGGTGATGATTGTATACATATGTCATAAATTCATATTGTACCGTATCACTACTGCAGTAGTCTCCTAATTAAAATGCGTCAGAAAGGATGTAGTTGTTTTATATTATGTCGCAACTAAATCTCTGATGTTGCAGATACATGTCATAAAAAATATCCATTCCAGTTATTAAGAGCACAGTGAAATACGAACGGACGTCGAGGCGGTATATGCTTATCTAAATAGCCGAAAACATCCTTGTAACGCAATACTTCACGCGGACAGATACCGTTCGCAAATAAATTCGGCGCTCGACACTGACCACTTCCGGTGCGGTGCGACGCGACACCGAACGTACACTTTTTTGCACTTTTTTTGTCGACGCTACAAAGAATTCAACAACGCAAATATCAACCTTATCCTTTTGAAATAGAAATGAAATTCGATTGTATTTAATGCTTACATTGCGAGAGCCAGTCTGTTACAATTGTAAGGCTTGGTTCCAGTGGGAAAAGCTCGGTGTCGTTTTAGTGGCGATGGTTTTATACGATATATAAATATAATAGAAAACATTTTATATTGCACTCGCTAAGTAATTTTGGTTCATTTTAATTTAATTATGTTTTGAAAAGAATTGCAACTCTCAGCGGGTAAAAGTAAAGTTTAATTTTAAATGAGCTTAACTGATTGTACCTCTCGTCGTTGTAGATCGGTGTAATCAAATAGAATACTGGATAGGGCCCATACTGTTTAACAGATTTTAAAATGTTGCTCTATTAGATGGCTCACTAATTACTGAGCAGTTTGTACAAAGCTTGACCTTACAAATTCCCAGTCGGCAGTTTAATAGCAACTTAATGAGACCAAGTTATATTGCGCCTGAGGGGACGATAAATTTCAATATGTCGGACCCCTAGCAACTCTAGTTAATTTGTAAATGTCGTTATATAGGTCACAGTTATAATTTGTGAGTCGAATTTGGTAGTCTAGCTCTCACGGTCACTTAAATCCCCTATCTCCAACTGTGAAGGATAGCTATGTACATAAATAGGTATCACAATTCGTATGTTATAGAAAAATACAAAAATAAACATTAAATTTGACCAAATAATACGCGAACTCTTCAGTTTATAATTCGGCGCAGTTCTTTGTGAGGCAGAGAGCGGTGCGAGCTGTGGGTAGGCAGCGGCGCGGTGCTGCATGTGACGAGCCGAAGCCGACGTCAATATCAAAATTCAAAGCCTTTAAAAGGCAACGCGACTGTGAAATTAGTTGGCTATTCAATCGGCAGAGGGCGTGATGAGGCGAGATTTTCATGCTCGTCACGATACATTTACACGTCAAGATTTTTTCTCATGATTTAATTCACAACAGTTATATGTTCAACTGGTAGTAGCCCAGCACAATATTTCACTTACCCTGATGAAGAACTGTTCGGAAGGACGGGTCTGAAACTAGTCGGTACCTACACCGATCTACATGTCAGTTAAACCGTTATTGAAGTTATAAAGTTACGAAATTCCGTTAATATTTTTTTGCGAGATTCAGAGTTGATGTTTCATTAAAATAATATAGGTCACACTTCTTAGGTGAGAAGCCAATTAATCGTGTATAAGATATTGATATTAAAAAATGTTATCGTTGTATATTTTAAAATCTTAAGTTATAAAAGTCACCACGCTCGAGGGCATGTTATTCAAATTTGAATTTAATATGTGCGGATTAAAGGCGTTTAGGGATGATTTTGTCGTGGACTTTCTTACGAGATAGGGGTATCAGACCGCAATGGTGGTTAATATACGTAGCTGTTTGCTCGACATGTGCCAAGAGCTCGACGTTTGCGAGTGTACGATCATGTTCGGCTTTCATACGTGATACTGCCTTTTGGTTTAATGTCTTTGAGCGCCGCGAGGCGGAGCTGCGAGCTGCTTCTCGGAATGTGATCACGATTTCAATATTCAGGTACTCTGAAGCAACCTCGATACTGACTTATTTGAATGTGATACGAGGAACATACTTAAAGGCTTTTGTTTGTTACTTTTTGAATCGACCTTTTCGGTAATTAGTGTTTCTTGAACTAGACACTAAGAAGGTTCTACATTAAATTTAGAAAAAAAAAGTTTTTTTAAATTAGTAAATATTGCGCCGGAACAAGTAATTCAAACAATAGCGTCCAATATCAAAATCTACTAAAATTTCCAAGTTTCAATACAAACTTGTCTTTTATATGCTCAGAATACAGATTACTGTAAGGTTCTTCTACCATACAAATACGTTAATATAGATGACGTACAAATCTGCTAAAACACTATTGTAGTTAGCCAACTGGAGGAGCCCTTTGAGAGCGGCGCGCCGGCCGCGAGATTTGCCGCAATACATCCTAATTCTAGGACGAGGAAGCGAGATAAAATGAAAACATCACGAAATAAAATATATCTCAATTTTGGAAAGTAGTCACTTTGATAATGATCAGTTTCATCTCACGTTAATTTTCATTTCCATATATTTTCGAATCACTAAAGTTAAATGTCGTATTATAAAGATTAATTTGTAAGCTAAGGTGAAGTTATTTACCAAATCATTGTTTTAATTAAAATTAAATAAGCAATAATCAGATATTTAAAATTTTTTAGACAGGAATTTGTTCAGTGCAACATCGAATCAAATTAACTAAACACCTTCATACGTCTAGATACTCTCACTGCGAACCTGTAACGTTTCAATATCGCTGCCCAGAATAACATCCAAGTTTTACTTAAGCAAATTGTTAAACTAATATATAAATTGGAGGAAAGTCCGTGGCTTCCATTCGCCGTTGCCTCGCAAAGTTGCTGTGTTCAATTTAATTTAATCGGGTTACTGCTAATTTGTTCCAATGGGATGTTAGTTTGCGGGTATCGGCGATAACTTAGCGGCCTCCTTTGTGGCTCGCGGCGCTCGATCTCATAATCGTACTGTTACTGAACTCGAAACGTACCAGCTTAAAGGCTCGCTGACTTAAATGTTTTGATTTATTACTCGGCAATGTTTGTTTACACCAAACACTTACAGGTAGACACGGTCCTGTGTACTACATTCTGAGATTAATTTTCATTATAAAGCTCGCTACACACCTTCAGTCTTGCCGGTTGGAAACAGTTAAAAGATAGACATAGTCATCATAGTCATCTGAATTATCAGTGCTTGTTTGCCCACTGTTAAACATAGGCCTTTCCCCATGCTTTCCACAGTATGCGGTCCTCAGCCTTCCGCATCCAACGACTTCTTGCCGTCCGCACTATGTCGTCGGTCTACCTGGCGGGAAGACGCCCCACACCTCTGGTCCCCAACCATGGTTTCCACTCCAACACCTTCCTAGTCTACCTGACAGGCAAACACTGACATAGCACTGCTTAAACTTAGACAAAAATAAGCAACATTCTAGTAATCCAAAAAAGGCGATATAAGGAGCAAAGGTCACAAATTATAGTCCAGCAGTCTACGTAATTAATTTAATAAATAACGACGGAAAATTATTAAAGCATATTTTTTGCCGCTTTGTGGATTAATTAGTCTGATGTCAATTTATTAAAAAAAAACCGTTTAAAAAGGTTCACTTTTATAAGAGAGGAACTCTTTAATTTATGTAAACGATTTTTTAAAGCTCACGTACGTTTTAATGCAAAAGCTTTTCATCCTTAAGTAATGCTTTTACCCGGAAATGGGTATCCAGTATTATATCATAAATTTAAATCAGGCTCGGTGTCCCGCTCTGCCTTGTAGCCATGTTTGATCTACGTTTATACCGTAATATGAAAATAAGCCCCAATTCATGAGTTTGCCCACAAATTCGTACCACGGCCATAGTTAAGTAAACAACCACATAGCCACGTAGCGTATTTGCTTTTAATTAGTTGCCAGTAGCATTTCCAGCGGCCGCTCGCTCGGGCCACTGATGGTCGAGCTTAGCGCGATTTCAGTACGCTTTTTTTGACATTAAATTGTAAAGATTTAAATGTGTTCAACAGAATTATACAGTAAACCGACTTGAAAAAAAAACCTTTACATATCATCAATTCTAACACTGAAACATGTCAAAATTGAAACATAGACAGTAAATAATACTGTAAAACAGGAATATGTGAAGTTACATTTTCACATTTTAATTGAATTCGATTAATAATTAGGAAGAGTTTGAAGGAGAGTGATGTTGAAATCTAAAATTACTTTTCATTTACAAGTAAAAATGTATGCTTCCGTCGCGGGCGGCGACGGCAAGCAAGATTAACAGCGCCCACTAAGGGACGCGCAGTTCAAGTCGCTTGAAATTTTTTTAAGAAACAGTTCATGATAAATGCAAATATTGAAATGAATTATGCATCTGCAGTCGCATTTCAAAACTTTTATAGTCGCTTCTCCGCAAGATTTACACTTCCTTGTTTTAATGGAACATAAATGTCATTTTTTTGTAGAGAAATAATGTTGACAA
Organism: Papilio gigon; assembly: GCA_027563995.1. NCBI lineage: Eukaryota > Metazoa > Arthropoda > Insecta > Lepidoptera > Papilionidae > Papilio > Papilio gigon. The sequence continues at coordinate 515,078 of JAODUI010000008.1, read as the reverse complement.
ACTGGCACAGGGAATAAAGACGTACCGGTCGAATCAGTTAATTAAAAAAAACTCTTTATAAAACTGAATACGACAGGAAACGTACGTGTTGTTCGCAACAAGTGTTGCCATGACTTAGTACACTTTCATATTATGTAAAGTAATTGACCGACTTGATGTATTCACGATAAAACAAAAATATTATAAAAAAACGATAATATGTGGTCGGCGATAGAGATGCTGCTTAAAGGCTGCTGATGATGATGATAGAGATGCTGCTATCGATACAAGTTCTGTGAAAAACATGTAAAATCTCTAATTATAGGAAATGACATAAAGAAGTAACTTGAGCAAGACAGCTGCAGTTTGACAAGGTGACACAGGGGGCGTTAGTGAGTTGTCATAATTTAGTTTGACTTTAGCCCACCTTGGCAATATAGCTACTAAATTTTCATCTCAATAAAACTGAAATTAATTTAAACGAAAAGAAACTCCAGTTATTTACGAAGTAAACAAAAAATGTTTCTTATTTTAGCGAGCTCTCAAATTTCTTGCGTATTACAAAATTCTGATATTGATACCCCGCTAATGCCTCGAGCGTTTTCTTTTTTATTACGCTGCGAAGGTAATTTCGATTTTGTCAGGTATGAAATTACAACCAAACATTGTCATTGTTGTGTGGTGCAGGTACTTGGGTTTAAAGTGGTTATGTTTTTTCATACTAGTAATCCGACTCAGCTTTGCTTTTTTAAATAGACGTACAATAAACTTATAGAAGCTAAAGGACGTTTTCCAGCAATAGAAGACTATCGTTAATAGAATCGTTTTTTTTAAATAAGACATTAACTGATTTTTGTTAATCTACTAATATTTCTTATACCACTCCAGTGAAGGTGCAGGCTTGTGCTAGTGGTAAGGTTTACGACATTAGTCGAATGGCGGGATTAGACCTCTCGATCTCGTGATCAGAAATCTGTACCGTTTACGTACGCTTTAGTAAACCGTTTATTGTTTTACTAATTTATTAGGTGCACATAACAGTAGACACATCGAGGGCGCTATTTCACGTCTCCGTTGTCACATAACTATGCTCAGTGGAGAGCAGTAAATTGAAACTTGGATTGTTAAATTTTAATCGACCAGTTAACTCGGCGCTCGCCGGCTACGAGCTGCGTCGTAATCTGCCAACTGCTAGATTAAATTTCGTTAATTGAAATACTACTGATTAATGTCCCTTCTTATTTACCAATACTGTTTGAGCTTTAACTATTCGTTGTGTTAATAGTAAATATAGTATACCTCTATCAGATTACAATTTGACAATTATATTATAATGTTATTCATGTTCGTTAATTCATGGTTGTTTAAATACATTTGTGATGAAAACGATATTGACGAAGCAATGTTGCCTGAAATAACTTGGAAAACATAGACACTTGATGATGTGGAACGGTCTGTCCTCGACGGTATTCACAACTAGTGCGACTTAGAGCCCGGTAAGACACGAGTGTACCTCTTTCTCAAAAGCCAACGCATTTGCTCCTCCAGTGTTGTGGACGACCATGAGCATCGACGACCTTTGTGATCCAGCCGCTCGTTTGCCCGATCTCTTATTAAAAGAAAATATTCTGTATATTAAATCTATACACTCATTTTATTGTTCACCTCCGTGCGCGTAAGTAACCGTAACAATTTCTGTTTCACAGAAAACGCAACTAATGTACACTAAGTCGCAAATAGACAATTCACACACGAACAATAGCGGAGTATTTGCGAAATGAATTATAGTGATGGCGGTATATTTGTTCTGCGAGGCATATTTATCTCGCAAACAGTTAGCGGCGATTATCGGGACAGTTAAGATAGATTTATCTTGACAATAAAAGTAAACACAGGCCGCTCTCAACCGCGCCCCATTGCTAAGAGGGATTCCCTGCGAACTGACGCTAAACATGTAAGCGGAGAGCGTTTGAACTAATAATGGTTACTTTCGTCTTTGTTTCCTTCTTGAAAATTGGTTGACAACATTGACATTACACTCACGCTTTAAAAAAAACACAACAATGTTTCAATTTTGATATATGTAACTCTCATTGCACTGACATTTGTCGGAACATGTGAAGACACTCTATAACATTTATAATACTTTTTAGGAATTTAGTTGTGGGATGGTCTAATTAGAAATGTGTTTTGCATCTTTCATTAGCTACTTTTATAAGTTAGGGAAGCTTCTTTTATGTAGAGTGTCCCCACGGATAATTTTAACAACTTGAGATGTCATTTAATAATGTAACTTCCTCGAAATATTCATGTATTCATTGAATGAGTTTTTATTTATCAAATCGAAAAGTAATAGAAGGCTTTAAAAGTTTGCAAAAAAAAACTTAAGCATCGATATCGTGAAAGTTTATGTTTTGGGCCACCCGTGTATTAGTTGATGGGAGGGTCAGAGGTTTGGCCGAAATGTTTTCAACTTACGCCTTGAGAGCTCAAACGCTTTGATTGTCAGAAGAAAATGGAATGGACCGGAAGTTGAGAGGAGAAAAAGAAATTTGGCCCATTGAGCAAATTATTTGTGTGCCCTCGCTGTTTGTACTTGGCTTTGATAACTTGTAATGGAATTGTTACCTGTTCTATATTCACGTTTGTTTTAGATATGTTTCACAAATTACTTGTATTTCTTTCTAAGAGAAGGGGGCTAACGTGCGGCGGTTTACAAGGGTAATCATCGACGCCCAAACATCTGCTAATACTAGAAAAACCACAGAAGCGTTGCCGGCCTTTCAGAAAGCTCCGCTCGCTTTTTCATACGCTCGTCTTAGTATGCATCTCAAACATCACGCCCCTACAGCCACATTTGAGGCTTAGAAGATCCTTCGGTTTCGTTGATTTAACGCGAGGACTCCTTTTATCACCTGCACTTCATTAACAGTAATGTATGTGTCTTACGGTGAAGGAAAACATCGTGATGCAACCTGCACATATCGGCGAAGAAATTCAAAGATATGTGTGAAGTCAAC
>JAODUI010000008.1:488297-511979 GCA_027563995.1 Papilio gigon | reverse complement strand
GTGTGAAGTCAACCAACACGCACTGGGCCAGCGTGGTTGACTATGGCCTAGTCACCCCCTAATAATAGGGTAGGCTCTGAGTCCCTCGCTGGGGACGTATAATGAGCTGATGATGATGATGATGATAATGACATACAACAAAAAAATATATAAGACCTTTTTGTGAAATAATTATCGGTACATCAGATTTTATGACGATATTCCCTGAAACCAAGAAAATTTCTTCAAAAGTTTTTCTTTTTATAAAGTGGTGTCATAACAGCGAGTCCAAGAACAATATAAATACAAAATCGTCTTTGTCTTCGCGCGGGTGTGATATCAGATGATATTCAGTTGACGATAAGAATAAATTTAGAATGTTCTTCGCTATGAAAATGAATTCACCGCTCCGTACCCAGCCTCGGGAAGGTATAAAACAGTTGGCTTACAGGGTACCGACTGGTTATATTTTGTGGCCATTAAATATGCTACATTTTTAAAATGTTTATTTACTAAATAATTTCAATTTACTTTGATGACGTAAATAAATAAAATGATTGTATAAATTCATTGAATATTGCTGATATCACATAATTTAAACATGAATTGAATACATAATTAAATAACTGCCGCGTCTATCCGGATAATTTGATAAAAAGTTCTAAACGTACTTTTTAATTAATTCCCATGTTTGTTCCTCTTTCTATGACTTTCCGCTTATTTCGTGGCACTCGCTCCTTGTTTGGTGGCCACAAATCCTTAAACTGACAACTAGCGCCGCCGCGGCCATCGGCGCGACTATAAAACCGTGCCGTAATAAAACGGCTCCCTTTAGCCGCATGCATACATCTGTAATGATATGTACGCAGTCCATCGAACCGTCACTATCGTCACTCGATCAGTATTCACTAAGGAAATGTTCAATGGATCGTGTCCACGAAAACGGCTGTATATTAAAGGTTAAGAACTTTTTTATAGTTTCAGCAGCTCGTTAGGGAGGTGGAAAATATTTGATGGCGCCATAGAAGTACTTTTATGAGTTTGGTCGACGTCGTTCTGCGGCCTATTGTTTTAGAACTGCGTTGTTTGTTTTAATATAATGTCATAAATCCCTCTGTGCTATGTTGTCAAGTGTAATAATTAATTCTTACACGGTCACGTGACTTGCGCAACGTTATTTACGTTTTAATAAAAGCATGGTTCGAGTTCAGAGAGCGATGGTTCTTACCTGCCAACCACCGAACGCAATTCAGCGAACAATGACGTAATGGTGTGCAATAATGCGACACTTGGTGGAGGTGGCGTTGCCGCGAGCCGTGACGTCACAAGCACGCGTAGCATTCAGGCCTTATTAGGTTTATCATTTGTTCAAGTAAAGACAAATCGTGTAAATTGCTTACACAAGCCGCTCTGTAGACACATGTAAATTGCGAACAAACAGAGGGACACCAACTAGGTGTTAAATAAATATATCGCCGGGGCGGTTGTCGCACGAGAAACAATCCCTTGTTACCAGTCGGATAGAATCGCTAAACAAAAGACAACCGCGCAACACTTTCTTGCGCGGACTGGAACTAAAGAGAGATTAAAAGTAAAGACAGGATCCGGGCTACAGGGTTGCCCACTTATAAATAACAATAGCGTAAAACAGAAATCATCGAATAGGTTTATTTCAAAATGTAAACCGTATTTGAGATGGGGTGAAAATCAGAAATGTCTTTTGGTGGTTATACGAAGTCAACTTTAGCTAAGAACGTTTTGTACTTATTGTTAATTCCTTTAAATAAAAGGCTTACTCTTAGTTCCGATTCAGACTAAAAACTATTAAAATAATTTGTCTATAATTTTTCTTATCTAACGTTCATTTAAATTTAATCTATTGTAGTGCTCGCCGCAAATTTAACACGTTTATACAAACTTTACAAAATAATAAATATATTTTTTAATTTTTCAAAAGTGACAACCCTAAGCTTAAACAGTTCCAGCGTAGTGCTGTACGCTAGCGTTATTGAGACGTATTTTGTCGACGTTTAAACCTTCCCTGGAAATTGCTCTAATAATTGGATTTATATTTTATGTTTTGTGTATAGTCTGCGACAAAACAATAAAGGCAGTAACATATTGATTTTACAACGAAGAAAGAAGTGGTACATGCATGTAATTTCATTTCACACTTATCTTAGACTACATTTTGTCCTAAATATATACAAGTATGTTTAGTTTTATTTCAAACATTTTTTTGAATTGCTCAAAACGTCAAATTCTAGAAAAAAACAATATGGTTGCTAACAAGACGTAACAATCTCAAGATCTCATTTCTTGTATTGCTATGCGTCAGATGTGCAGCAGAGGGCGTTAGTGTAGAGGGCGTAATGTGCACCGTCTCGAGCTAATGTGGTGATTTAACGCGTTTTGCATGTCATGGGTCAGTCACCGCCGCGTCTGGACTGCCCCTCCCCTTCCAGCCCACTGCTCGCCCCCCGGCTTCGTGGAACATCGGGTCTACATATTCGATATTTGTGTTATATTTTGGTTATGGGAAGTCATGTGTGTGCTCGCGCGCGAGTGTGTGTGTGTTATAATTAATAGATTAAAAGCTTTACTTAATACGTAATTGAAATTGCAAAAAGTAACAGCTACTCTTGTTTCCCATTTCAACCTGTAGAAAGTGCCACATCTTTATGTCCTCTTAAAAAAAATGAAGCATTTTGCTCACTTGTGGTTAATATGTTGAAAATTTAATAAATGCACGATACATTAAACGTCTTCAACACCCGGAAGTTAGATGACACACTTGTTCAAGTGACAGTTCTTTATTTACATTACACGTGCGAATTTAAGAAGTAATTCATCTCCCGGCCTCGTCGCCGCACACGTTCAAACAAGTGTCGCCAGTATATCATACACGTCAAGATTGCGAAAGTTAAAATACATTTTGGAAATTTTGAAATCTCACTAAATTATTTCTTACGAAGAATTCTAAAATAAACAACCTTTCATTACATATTATGGCGATAAAACGATCTGAAAAAAAGGAAGTAAGAACATTAAAAAAAAAGGAATTTTCAACATCATGTCCAATTCATTATGAGATATGCTATTAATAAGACTTTTTGTTTCCGGGCGGACGGAGACGCGGGCGACAGCTAGTTTTGCTATATGAATACTTATAATAATTTGTAAAATGTCGGAACCCCTTCAAAATGCAGGTAGTATTTATCGTTCAGACAGACGTATCGGCTAACACACAGGAGCTTTGTTTCTGTAATTAAATTCGATATGTCTACAAGTTTGCGGAGCACCGAGCGTTCCAGTGGAGCACAAGCACTTCACAATAGATGGCGCAACGATCCCTTCTCTTATCAACTAAAATCACGATAGTAATTAGTGGTACATTTTTATAGTAAATGAGCAAACAGGGGATAGTATACCAAAATGTATCAAATAATTAAAGTTTTTAAAACGCCAAAAAAAGCGTTTGCATGCGATAGTAACGAGTGGATAAGAACAACAAAGCTTAGATTTCCTTTATGTCCGTATAAAGAGTTTCAGATTAAATCTGTGAACATTTTTGTAGTTCAATAAAAAGCTACATTCACGTTCTAACTAAGATCACTGAATACGAACTGGTTGAATGAAATGAACGGTTCAATCTCTGATTGAATACCATTCAACGTGACTTTATCATTCGCAATCCAATATAGCTTAGATGCAGACGTATCGGTTCCTGGTCCGTTGATAATCTCACGGTAGACGAGACGTCAAAGACTTCCTCCGAATATCTCTGAATAGTTCGACTTGTGTGTACATTTAGTGCTGCGCTACCCATATGCATTGAGTTACTCTAAGCATGAGTGTAGGCTTCGATTCCATCAATGACGTATGCAGAATTTGAAATAAACTTCTAGAAACAACCTAACAGAACTGACGTATAGTTTTTTTTCCCGCCTGTTTAATATTGTAAGACATCAGGTCGGACTCAGAGGTCAGAGTGGGTCCTTTTCTTACTCTCTGCAAATCAACTACAACAAAAATGCCAGATCCGTAATCATTCTTTTTAATAATGTCAGGAGTCTTTGTAAACCATTCACTAAAGAAAAAGACCGTAATAAAGTTTGATACAAATTCAAATGGTAAATTATACTTTGTCTAAAAAGACATTTTTTTATGTTAATAATATGACTAAATGTAATGCCGAAGATACGGACAAGTAACAGCCATCAAATATTGAAAAGAAATCAGAATTTACGTTCAAATTTATTATTAAACATCAGCTAAAATAAAACTACACAATTTACGACGATGATTTTCCAACTAATGTATTGAACCGTCACCGCCTATCTAAGAAATGTGAAGGAATGGAAGAAAAAAGACAAAAGAGGGTACAAGCTTCATTTGTTGGATAAATAAACACAGACATACTATGTTAATAAAACTGAGCGCACATTAAAGGTCAAACCGCGGCAATCCTATCTTCACATACGCCACTACGTTTAAAACTCAATTTTGAACCTTATCTGTATAGCGGTAAGGTTATCACAATAAATTTACTGGCAAATATGTGGAATTAATTTCAGTAATTCTGGCATCACTTCGTCGCCGACCTTGTAGTCGTATAACTTTTAATTTACGCAGATTATCCCGACATTAATACCTATATACATTCTATGGTAGACCTATGTTTTTCTTTTTTATTTGTAATAAAGGCTGATGAAAAAGGTCGCTTGTTTCGTATCATTGTGTAATTTGTTTAACTGTGAAATTACAAATATGACGTGTACAGGTCTAAAATATTCTGCACATACTTTTCATAAATTTATAATTACTTAAAAAACGTATAACTCATACCATGTTATTCGTTATTTAAATAAAATAAAATCTGTTAAATTACTACGAAGGAGAAAGGCGAAGAAACATTTGTAGAAAAATAGGAAAGTTATTCTAGAAGCCGCCTATCGTTCTTTCAACGTTTGATAGCAGTCTCTCTTTCAAAACATCGCCTTCGACGTCGTAACCCGATATACGCAGAACATGCGTATTACGTCGTAGAGACGGTTCAGACAATGACAGCAAAGCAGCGCGGCTCCGCGGCGCTGACTCAGCCGCAGCTGTCTAATGAGCGAAATTAAAATACACTTTACGCGGTTCTGATATAAATGGAATACGGCCGAGTGCTTAATCCTTAAATGTGCGAGGGCTCCGCATATTATTATATTTTAATTGTTGGTTAAACTTATATAGTAATTGATGTTAAACAAACAAGTTTTAATGTTCATATGCTAGTTCAAGTAAAATCAGTAAACTCTACACATGCTATGTCCTCGACGTAGGCTGGCGTAGACTATAAGTTCATCGCAGCTTACTCTTTCAAATTCGAAAATTGCGAAGTAGTTGGATGCAGGAGACGGAGAACACTGTGGGAAAAGTCTATGTCCAGCAGTGGGCGGACAAAGGTTGGTACGAAGAAAAGATGATGATTACTATTTATACAGCCAAGTTGTAAAGTAGACTACGTTAAACAACAATACCGATATAATCCAGTTGCTCAAGCAAATTCGTGTGGATATGTTTCCAACCGAAATATCTTCCTTTGAATAATCAAATAAAAGTAAATTATCTACATTTACAGACGCTATCGGCCCTGGATATACGAGTCGTGATTTGAAGCTTGACGTCCTAATCAACAACTACAAACGTTAAGATTAAAACGTCAACAGGTTCCCTCGTAAACATAGAAATGCAAGCGATCCCTAATTTGTCTGTCTGCTCGTCTGGGGACACAATAACGCCGTAATTGCACCGCATAATTAATACGTGAATGAGTCACGCACTTTCGAAGACTCTTTGTTTCTTTGTAACATAACTCGTCACTTTAATTTATGGGATATGTGAACATAAATACACGGAAGAGCTGGAAAACAAAGGGCTGGCAATTTAACTATTCATTTCTTTTAGTGCTGTATGCCTGTTGATAATGTAATGAATATTTATTATTTGTTTGCTTAGTACACTTGCGAACAACTGCGTACTTATAACATGTGGCTATTTATTTAACACTATTGTATTTAACAGTACATTTTTAATACGTTACCTTCGATTAATACTTTGCTACTGCTTTCGTCATACCTGGACGGAGTCATTGGCTGTTGAAGTGTCATTCCGGAAACGAAAAAAAAACATAACTGGCTGCATATCTTTCTTTAATATGTTGATCCAAAGTTTCTATTGCTTAAAAATTAATGTTTTTTGAAAATAAATGTCAAAGAAGCGGTTTTTTGACTTTAATTTCTCATTGAAGTCAACGAAAATTTAATATTATCACTGAAACAACAAAATACCAAGCTTATTACCGCCGATAAATACGATCTGCTTTACAGTGTTTTGTTTGGATTCCTGAGCGACGTTTGCGATGTTATTTTTGGTCTTTACGTTATTTAGTAAAATATTTATTAACATGTTGCGACTGCTGCCTGTTACTGCACGTATCACTTTTATTAAACAAACTTTTATTTTATTACTTAATTGAAAAATAAATACCGTCATACGAAAGACACCAAGGTCTACTGCACAGTTCGAATAAAACGTTTGAATTATAATTTCATGTTTGAGATGTCAAGTTTTAGTTGAATTCAGAGTGTTATTCTTGACGATAAGTAAATCTGTTCATACAATTAAAGTTGATATCGGTTCAATTTTCCGCCCACTAGTCAAACATCGTATTTAGTAGCATTGGAAGCTTGAGTGAATTTATTAAGGAAGGCGTAAACAAAATCCCGTCCCTTAACTTGACGCGTCATACATCACTGAAGAGTTTTCCGTCTAAACACAATTTCCACCCGATGAGGCCTGTATAAACATTCATAAGCATCCAATGTGCCAACTGAACTGTGTAACAGGTCGTCTGGGCGTCGCCGGGGTGAACGGCTAGTGCAGAATAGGCTCCGTCGGGTCAGTCACTCCCGCCGCGCGCCACACGGCCGCCGGCGACGTAGAGTAGCTGCCCCTCTAGACAACATTCGATTAGCGGACGAAAATTCAAAAATGCATGAAAGTGACAATAACTTTCTATATTTCACGTACTTATTAGGTATTTATAATGCGACAATTTTTTCTGGCCCATAAAGAAGAAGTTGCTATCGGTGTTGGCTTTCTCATAAAAAAATGCAATAAGTCAGGTAAGTTTGTGTGTCAATATGACTATATATTTTGAGATATTTCGTTGATTCCGCCGGCGATATCGCTGATCGAATGTTACTTGGTGTTCGGGTGATCTCATATAACCATCACGCGCCGTGTTGCACACAACAATGGATGTCATGACATGACGTTATCTTCATGTCAGAATATATCATGGTTCTCGGTATTGCAGCCTTGTATAAGTAGGGCACATTTAATTGATTTGTCACCTTTGTTACTGATTACAAGCTAAATTTCGATACCAACACAACTTCTTAAGGTGAAAGTTGTTCTTTAAAAAATACAATTAAATATAATCAATTGACTGCTACGTTGCTTTAGAATTAATCAGTGAATCGGTTTAAATTACATGCAAGAATTACCATAGGGTTCTTTAAGATACATTTATTCTTAGTGCAGTGTTCCAATCGAATCCTTTTGAAACGGAATCTCCTTCTAAGTTCAATTCTCGAGTTAATATTGTAATTGTTAATATGCAAAAAAATTAAATCGCTGTCCATCCTTTGCGACACTGTGTCCACAGTATTAGGTCCACACCTACCGAAACTCCTAGACAGACAAATGAATTCACAAGGTCTTGTAACTTGAACTCCTCTTTACACTTTCGCGCGATGGACTCGGGCGTCTTGATTTTAAATTCGAGTGCACTACAACCATCATCGGAGTCACTATTCAATTTAATTTAAATTCAAACATCAGTAAATACCAAAAACTCGAGACTTTTTCAAACAAATTCATTCTAAAACCAATATATTTTTAAATGAAAAGGAGACAACTGAGTGGCGGCATCAGGGTGATCGTCGATGTCCATGGACATCCGCAACACTAGACAAGCAGAGGCGTTGCTGGCCTTTGAGAAAGAGATACGTTCTCTAGTCGTATTTAGGTTTTAATTTCAATCTCATAACCGCTAGTCTGAACGAGTCCAAGCAATAATACCTAAGACTCAAAGAGTGCCTAACTGGGACATATTAAAATACATAATAACAATATATGAATCGGACATCTGGGTTTTATGTACTGGCTGTACACGTTATATAGCTTTCTTTATTGTAAATAGTTAACGCAAGTCACCGAAGCAAGTGCACCATAAAAGAAAAACAAATGAAATACTAGAAGTAATGATTATCCATAAAGGAAGTGGCGCGAACTAATTAGTCTGTTATAACCGAGCGCTCGCCGCGCCACTGCACGAAATGTAATGGCTCAATTCGGTTAGTTCGCTTTGAGCGACGACTGCTGTTAACTATGAACAAATATTTTAATGCAGCCCCGCGCTGCTATGGTATAAAGCACAATAATAACTTTAATATTATAATAAAATGAAATGGCGTTGGTAAGAGCAATTTTAATGCATATAAATTCACTGGAAACGACTTGCGTTCGCACGCTTTAATTGTAACCGACGCGGGGCGCTTGATTTGTTTTAAATTTTATATTTTTATGTCGCAATCTACTCGGTTAACTTAGTTTTTGTAAATTTATCTCTTTTGCTATTTAAATACAGTTTCAACAGGTCATGAATCAAAGTACGAATTATGTTTGTTCTTAAATCGGTGAACTAAGATTTATCACTAATGAATACTTTTGTTGTGGTGAAAAAACTTTAGTTCTCATAGATTTTTTTTTATGTAAAATCAATTGAAGCTTATATCATATTGACTCAGTAACGTATCAGTGTTGTATGTTCATTCTCCTTTTCACCTTCAAACAGTTTTTATGAAGCTAAAAAAATACCTTTCGAGGCGTAGATCCGCTTAAATTGAGTTGTTAGTTTGACATTGTCATAAAACCGTTGCCCTTGTGATTCATTTGACATCGGCGCGCACTCAACTTTATCAAAAAGTAATTAATCCGAAACAAATTAATGTCACTTCCATTTTCTTTGTGTTGGTAATGTTTAATTTTACGAGAGGAATAAACTTGCGCAGGAGTTTCCGGAATTAACGCGGCCTCAAGGCTGACCGCTGCATTTAGTATGCAGATGCTGCAGAATATAATTTTATACTGTACTAGTTGTGCCCGGTAACTGCCCCCGCGCCGATTTATAAAAAAAAACACTATTAGAATAGTCTACAGGTATGTAAACTATCTCTCGCTTGAATTTCTTTCCAGAGATATCTCGGAGCAAACATCCATCCTTCTGAATTTTAGTGTTTGAAATACAAGTAAGATAGCTATGATAATAACATTAGAATCAATCTTTGTCTGCCCACTGCTGGACATAGGGGTCCTACAGTATGCGGTCCTCCGCCTCCGCAAGATGTAAATTTTCAACCATTTTGCAATTAAACTATTAAAAGTTTCGTGAGACATTTCACTAAACTACTAATAAAAACGGCTTAACTCACGTGTAGATCGGTCGGACATTTTGCAATATTGAATTTCAGTCAAGGAAATCGGTACTGATTCAAGAATCCATAATTCACTTCCCCTAAAAGCAACTACACATGAAATACATTTACGTCGGAGTAAACTTCTATATAATATGTTTAAATTAATCATCACATTTCTTGGACTTCCTTCACATGTTGATATTGATTAATATAGTGTTATGTGTGTACATACATCATGTGCGGGCACGGCGAGCCTTGGTGTGTGTACAGTTAATAAATTAACCTTGCTATACAAACAAACAGTCATAACTGCAGACTACGTGCGTAGGACGAACAGACGCGTCCTGACTCACGCCTTCCGCGTATGACTTGCAGCGATGTACTCTGAGACCTGAATACACACCGGGATTAAAAAAGTTTCAATTTAATGCAGGCAAAAAACACTGAAATGTTACGAGATGCATTGGATGCGGGGGGCACAGGACCGGTCATCGTTGCAATCGACGGGGAAGGCCTAAGATCAGCAGTGGACGACCACAGGCTGTTGATATTGATATTGATATTGTTAAATCGTTTGCATAAAAGGACGTAGATGAGGTTAATTTGTAGATAATACTGCAAAGCTTATAAGATGAATCACAAAAGGAATTCAGATCATTGACAGTAAATAGAGCTGACTGAAAAGTGTGTGTTTTAATGATTGTTTATTATTTTTAAATATTCATTTGCGTTCAGTGTAGTCCAGGTTTTATAGCTGTTGTAATAAAATGATAATGCGACCAGTAAAAGGTGCCAAGATCATCCGCTGCGAGTGACCGTCAAAGAGAAATTCGAAAGTTCGACAGATTATTTGTTCACAAGAGACATTTAAATTTATCAAATACTTTTATTTTTTAAATTCAACATCATTTTGTATTTAAAAAAATGTATTTAGGTCTCGTTAGTCCTTAATTTAGACCACAGAGTAGTAGCAAGCCAGTATGAACATTATAACAGTCCTCTTGGTATACTGGCAAAGTGAATAATCTAAATCAATTGCAAAATGTTTGTACCTTCTAGATCAAATTATGGCAATAAACCAAACCGATTAATAACCATCAAAGCTCCCTTCTTGATCATTATACGCTTAAATTAATTAACACCCCACTATAATATATAACAAGCTTTGATGAAGTTTGAATAGATAATAAAACGGCTAACATGGAAGTCATGAAAGTGGCCATTAAAGAAGCAAAGTGACGGACTGCGCCCAATCAGAACGAATACAATAGCTCAGAATTACTTCTCCCTACAAATCAGTCTTACATCTATTTTCCTTTGTTACAATTTACGTTAACAATGCCTTTCTAAAGTACGCATATTCAAACCTTACAAATTCAAAAATACGGTTCAAATTGCGATGGAGAGCGTGCGACACAAAGGGCCGTAAACACAATGTATGGCAGTAAACTACGTGTGAAATGGAAGCCTAATTTCATTATGAACAAAACAATTATAGTCGGGACGAGTTCGAATCGGACTGATAGCTCGTTTCACGGCCCTCGAGTTTATGCTGAGTATATATTGGTAATACAGTTACTTTAAACGTTTAAGGAAATAAAATAATGATAGTGCCAGCAAATATATAGTCATCTAGAGCCTCTATGGAAGGGGTATAACAAGTCAAACAGATTGTACAGTCAAGACCCTTCGCGGTGTTCCACTTATAGAAAAAAATCCTTGTTCTTTGCATCGAGATGAACTCCGCAGTCTTACAAATAACCGATGAAGTAGCACTGAGTTGCCCAAATAATGGTAAAATAGTTAAAAACAATTAGAGGTGTATCATTGACAGTCTTTTTTTGTATGGACACAGTTATAAGCTGCGTTCCTATTGATTATTGTTTACGCGTCGTCGTCTATGCATACGAAACATTCAAAACGTCTGTAGCGTATAAAATAGAATACCGCGAAAGGTTTCAACTGTACACAGCAGCAGTTTTCATGCTATAGCGCTTTGGCAGTTTTCAAAGAAAACATAAGAGATGAAATATATCACCGCGTTCGGATTTCTTTAATACGTTCAAATCCTATTTTTGGCCTGTTTCTCAGGTATTCTAAATAACATCATCCCATGATAATTCCCTTTAATATTTAGGAAGTTTAAGAGCACGTCGGAAATCAAATTAAGAATGTTTTCACGTCGTGTTTGCCGGCGTCGTGCGCTGAATATGATAAGGCGGGTTTCCATGGCGTGTGATTCGATTTGGCGACGATTCACTATCGAAACAGTTTTGTTATGGTTACACAGATAAGTTCGTGTCGGATTAGTCGCTTCGAATTGGTAAATTAGAGTATAATGATTTTCAATAATTGTTGGTCGACTGCGACCGTTCACTTATAGTGGATACCCACCTTAAATTTCCGTCTGCCGTCTGTTATTCGTTGGCGATGCGATGCCGATTATCATAACGTGCAAAGTTTGCTAAACGTTCGCGCCTCGGAAGCGGATCTGTTTCGTATTATCTTCGTTTAGCTGCGAGCCGAGCGCGCCGTTTGGCGGACGGCCAACGGTTCAAGTAATTTCACCTTAACTAACACAAATTGTGCATTTTAACAGCGGGTTGCATCCTATCGTAGCTGCGCGGAACTCGATTATTATGAAATATCTTTATTGATATGCGTGCTTTAGTTCTGTACAGAGAAATCACACAATACTCGCATGTAGATACGTCAATGACATCATTTGCTTAGATACTATTTAATATTTAACTTAAGATTCTAAATCCCCGCGGTGAGGCGGAGGAGGGGACTCCGTTTCTTCTCAGTCAACTAGTGTTTGATGTAGAGCTACGAAATCTTACCCAACCCAACCGGAAGCATGGCGTAGTGACTGAGGCCCGGTTACGCAAATCCTTTGGGTACAAACCCACTGTGATGTCATGATTCTCGGCCCAGTGTCGTAGCAAGCAACTGAGGCGCAATAGTCTGCTTAATATTTATGATACAAAAAATCGGAAAAGTATAACGGCCAAAAGTTCGATAAAAGTAAAAAAAGACTCACATAATTGTGACATTGGGTAATAGATGCGTTGCCTATAGATTTATCATCGCAAAAGTTATTGCGGGGCCCGCGTGAGACATTAATAATGATGACGGGTATTTATCATTTCTGCCTACCCCTAACTCAACAGAAGTCGATAAATAAACCATAGAGCTTATCTCGATGTCGCCTCTCTATGAATAATTCGATGGATAATCATGAACTATCAAAGTACATTCGATAGGAAAAGTTGTACCGTTAAGTATTTTTTTCCGCTGACTGACAAATGTTCAACCGTTATGTGCCTGTTTCATTATGTACTGTTTTTATGAACTTTTTAAATGTTACCAGATTTTTGTTAATTTACTAATATTTCTTTACCAGTTCAACCAAGATTTGGGCGTGTGTTAAAATATGGTCTACGTTAGTCAAATGACGGGATTCAAACTCTCGACTACGTGATCGGAAATCCTTACCCTTAATCATAAGTACTATTAGTGCTTAATAGTTAATTTTAAAAAAGTTAAGCTTTGCTCAAATTTGTTATGGTCACATTGGCCACCATTGTTAAATTCTGACATATGTAAATATCGTGTGCGGAAGTGACACGCTCTGTGACGTTTAAAACTTTCTGTTTTTTTTTTTTAATATACCCTGTCAAAAATAAGAAAGCCGATGTATAGGTGTTATTCTGCTTGTAACTTCTATCAAAACATTTTATGAATATAATATATTTTTCATAAATAACAATAATTTCGAACGCAGTTTCTATATGTGATTGTACAGGGAATTTCTTCGAAATTAATACAACGCCCTCTTCTGTCAGTATCCCGACACATAAATTAATACGAGGAAAGTGGATATGCATCCGGTTCAGGAAAATAATGACAAACAAAATATATTACACGTATTCAATACTAAAACATTCGTAATGTTCTTTTTTTCTTTATATGAATCTTTACGTCTTAATGCTTGGTAAAGATTATTTTGTATGACCTTTACCAAGGCCTTCTCGTTTTTTTTCATAAAAATATTAGTACGCTAGGATATGGTTCACGACAATAATTGAATGGCGGGATTCGAAGCCATTACCGCAATATTGTTAGTCCTTACCCCTAACCATTACGCTTCTTCTCTTTTTTTGGAGATGTTTATTTTGTTGTTAATGGTTTTAAAATGACTGCAAAGTTAAAGACGAGGGTTTTCTGATTGTTAAAGTCAATACTAGAACTTATTTTCAACTAAACAAACAAAGTAAAAACAAAGGAGCGTTGCTTGTTAATTCGTTGTTTATTCGTGGATTGCGCCATAAAAATGTACAAGACACAATATAGGTCAGGCCCGGTCTATTTTCATCATAACTTGCATTGTTTTAAATGGATATCAAATTAATTATTCATAATTTTATACAATATTCACTTCAGCGGCTATCGCCTCGGCCGCCTTCAACTCGGCCAGTCAAGGATGTTTCCCTGATCTTTGCACCTCGGATTGTTTCAATTAAAAAGTTACGGGCAAAATATAAAATACAATTGAAGTTACTGTTTAAAAACAAAAGATTACCTGAAGCGATCAACATTTTACTTATATCATCATCAGCTCTAGTCTGTCCACTAATCTATATAGATCTTTCCCAATGCCTTCCACAATACGCATTTTACTTATATGACAAAACAAAATTTTGTATTCTTATTAAGGAAATTATGCGGATGAATGGTTAAAATTGAAGTTAAGAAGTGCCTAAAGCTGTTTTAAATGAAAAATAATTGATTATGAATTTCGACCAATAAGCTGAAATGTCACACTTCTCGGTATGTTTTTTTTTCTGAATTTCGTAGCGTTATTATTGTTTTAAATATTTGTAAGGACACTCACTCGTTCAGACATAATTAGAGTTTCTCGAACTTTGTCACATCAAAGGTACGATATGGTAATTAAAAACATGTCAACCCAAATATATTTGTTGTAATGACGGATCAGAAAGAGAGCGGGGGCGAAGGAACTCGCGGCTTGTCATAAACTACACTTGGGAACAATAAAAATTAAACAAAACAAAACCAAATTGTCGATTTCACAACCCAGTTCCGTCGCATCCCGCCCGACTTCGCGAAACTGCATTGTCATATTCAGAATATCACATCAGTAGCGGGATCAGAACGTACGCCTGAAAATGCACCACTTAATATATTTAAAAGAAATTTAAAAGTATGTAATCAAAACAAAAAAGAAATAATTTAATCGTAATTATTTCATCACCAATAATTTTTAACCAACTTCTAAAGATCTTCTGCAGATTTTTTTTGGTTTATTGCCTAAGAACTGGGCGGAAGAATCGATCCACCAAACAATCCTTTGAGTATAGTTTTTTTTAAGACAAGTTAAAAACAGAAACTAAAATGTTTTCAATTATTAAAACTTCACTTATAAAAATGGCTCAACTAGTCGATACCGACACCGACATACGTGTGTAAAATGTATATCTTCAGATATATTGTAATGCGAATAACGAAGCGTATGTTTTCGCTCTAATTAGGCTCGGTCATTTCCACTTCACTTTGTCACTTTGTTCGGGGAAAAATGCAATTCGAACAGAACGAGCGGACTGTTGGAGGTTCATTGTGTTTAGTTGTACGCTGTAAGTGGAGCGCACAGGCCCGACGATGACACGTTGCCGGGTAATGAGACGAGAGGGACATTTATTAACATATAAAAAGAAATGTGACACGCAACATTACAAATTAACATATAAAACCTCCTTCATTTACATAACAGTTGAAATATGGAGACGAGAAAGTATGACCTGAAAAAATATTGCGGTTTAAAGAACAAATAAACTGTAACTTAAGTTCATATAACTCGATGTAATTAAGTTTCAAGATTAAACACGACTTTTA
This sequence comes from Papilio gigon, assembly GCA_027563995.1. Lineage (NCBI taxonomy): Eukaryota > Metazoa > Arthropoda > Insecta > Lepidoptera > Papilionidae > Papilio > Papilio gigon. The sequence continues at coordinate 496,551 of JAODUI010000008.1, read as the reverse complement.
AATAATGCGAATAAAATAAAATATAATTTCACACGTAATTTTGATGACGAACATCTCTCGAATTAAAGTAAACGTTCAAAGAACAACGGTTCATTTGCGAGCCGCTAATCAAATCACCAATCCCACATCAAAGACCTTTGTCATGCAAAAAAAACACGATCATTTATCTCGGTCAAAAACCTGCGCCAATTAGGAAACGAGTCGTTACATCGTCAAATGCAACTTGCCTCAGTTCAAATCACCGAATATCACAGAGGAGATTAATTCCTAAAAAATATGCACGATTCAGACAGTATGTTAAAAAGATAAGATGACGAAAAATTAACGTCGTGACGCGAAATAAGAACATGCAAATTTACAGAGTGCATTGTCTGGGTGAAAAAATTAGGTTGAAGACCGCAGAGGTGAAATGTGAGACAGACCAGTGCGATGACACTGGGACCTATGCTCTACATTTGTACTGTTGCAGACGTCCCACATACCTATAGGAATTTTTTAACAAACATTAAAAAATGAAGATTTTTCACGTCGAAACGTGTTAGTTAGTGAATAGAAAAACACATTGGTACATACCGGGGATTGAACATGGACACGGAGATTTAGGTCAGTCCGGATGCCTAACAAATGCGCCTTCGATGCAAAAAGTAATATATTTATCAATAAATATCTGCTTATATTTTTATTAGTTATTTGGTATATTAGATTCGTGGAAATTTAAAAAAAAAAAAATAAGAAAAAATGTGCACTTTATTTTTATCAGTAAAATATTAATGTGTTAGTTAATGAGGTCGTGGTCCGGACTGTTGGCCAGACAACGTCCACTTCAAAGATGAATATTAATTTTTTATTTAACTAAAACATTATCTTAAATTCAAATCTTCGAATAGCTAATGATCTTTCAAATAGTGTTACTAATATTTTATTTAAATAATTTTCGAGATAAGTAACGAATAATTCAAGATTAGTCGCACAAAATAAGCATTTTATCTTAGCTATAAATCCTGATTAACAAATACTTTGTGGTACAGGACTGTATTTTCTTACAAGTATAATAAACTCTAAGGTAATATAATGTGGCCAAATTTATTTAAAATATAAGTCGACAAAAATAGCACAGTTAAAAAGGTTTTTGATTGCCAGCAATAGAAGTTGCCATTAACAACGTCCCTAGCAATAAATGGCTGAAAGCGAAATGATCGCCGTTCAAACAACAATTTCCCATAGCAATAAACAGCTCATAAATTCAATTACTTAATGCAAAAATTGATTTAGTACGCCGGAGTGCGGCGGAGCGGGCGGAATAAAATCACATAGCGGCCGCGGAGATCGGCAAACTGCCAGATATCTCGAACGCGCGCAAAAAATACGGCCATTCGTAATTTTAATGGTTGAAAATAATAAGCAAAGGTCATAGATCAAGAGTGGCGGCCGCTGCGTTTGATTTTTCATATGTTTTTGGCTTTGAAAAGCTGCGCTTCTGCCAAAAGCGCCGAAGATTTAGTGGTCACGGGACGATTGTATTGAAATACTAAGCTTTCCACTAAATACTTTTATTTAATACATCAGTGACTTTTTAATGGATTATTTATTGCATTGTACAAGTGTTGTAACCACGTGTAACATTTTGTTTTATTTACATTATTTTTTAATTGAACTTGAAACGTGTCAAGTAAGAATGTGTTTTAGAAAGTCGACAAATTTCACTTCACGTCACTTCTAGAAGTCAGTCACGTCAGTTCTGTAGTGTTCAATACACTATATCTATAAACAGCAAATGGTTTTCACGCTGCAAAAAGTGTCGGAGAAAATTCGAACGCAACCGTAAACCTCGTGGGCCAGATCAATCAACATCCGATACCCCTCTCGATCAATACATTTTCTACTGGCAACACTCGCGCTACGACGCCCCTATGAAAAAATTCGTGGCTCTGTAAAATTACTTACTTACCATAAGAAATATAGTACTTATTGTAATCATACCTGAGAAACAAACATTCGGGAACGGACTGACATAGCCAGCGTTGGACAGCTTTCTTCACTTGGCACAAGACAGACATGGGTTCACAGAGATGTTGGCCAACCACCAGTCATGGAGAGGCGTTAAAATAAGATGGAAGATAGGCTAACATATTTACTCTGCACCAATTGTAGATGGAAATGTTTATAAAGATCGGATCTGGATGAAAAAAAAAATAGTACAGGTCTAAATTATAACCTAAGATATCGGAGAATAACTTAATAATTAAGTTTTTATTAAAGGTCCTTGTCTTGTTAAGTCTACAAGACGTCAGACTGCCGGCGCACGCTCCGTGCGTAAACAGATGTTGTTTCGGCATAATTAAACCGTTAATTACTAGTTGAATTAGTGAGTATAATTAATTAATTCAGCTAATATTACACAGGATGGAGACAATTTAATGAGAGTACGGGATTGCATCGATTGCTAACGTCGTCGTCAATGCCACTTCAAATTGTACAGAATTAATTTACCTTTAGATATCTGATATGTGCAATACAGGTTCACGCACGCGACTTTGTATGCGCCGCCATATGCGTTGACATATGGCGGCTATGGACAGGTTGACGCAGCATGGATAGGCCTCTTGCAAGATGGATCATTGATCTGGTTAAGCTTGCGGGAGTATTTTGGATTAGGGTGTCAGAGGACCGATCGTTGTGGCGATCTTTCGGGTACGCCTATGCTCAGCAGTGGGAGACGTGTGGCTGATATCATGATGTATTATTTGAGACACTAATCTATCTGTCTATAAAGCATCGTCTGTACCTATTGAGCTTCTTGGTTATCTACTAAAATCTATACATCCATTTAATGTTCCATTAAAAGGAATGTATAAACTATAACGCATATGTAAATGTTTAATTAGATAAGTAAATAACATAATCAACTTATGTACACGTGAATATAATGAGGGCGAGGCTTACATATGAATACAGCGCGGCACAAACGTTCGTTTCAGTAATTGGTAACGTTCCGATCCACCATTAAAGCTTTTTCAAAGCTGGTAATAATTTATGTGCTCGCAGCGGCCGGGAAATTGGAAAATTATAGCTCTGATTGAAACGTTATGAAATCGTTTCGCTCCTTTGTAATACTTTTCACGGACGGTTCTAAATTCAAATTTCTTTTTGAATAAAACTAATTCCATGGATTTCAATCGCCTTTAATTATAACGTTTTTTTTATCAAACGCTTTTAATGTTCAGGTAACTTTTTAATTGCACTGTGACATTGTAGATATATATTATAACTTGAAGTAACTGTATGTTTCTTTGAGTTAATACTAATAATATTAGGTGCAGATATTTATTGCTTTAAAAGATTAAATTTTACATGAAAACGATTTCAGCGGAAACGGTTTCTAAACGCAATCGATAAGCGCGCGTGAACTTAAACGACGTGCTTGTGTTAAAAATATAAAAACAGAAAAGTCATTTTGCTTTTAAAACATTGCACTCGCGTGTCGGCCGGCCTCTAAATAATAAATTAGTTTACAGCGTAAAACGGTCGATGGTTCCCTTCATACAAACATAAAGGGTTGTGCAGTTCCGTTGAAAAAAAAAAACACAACGCCTTTTCAACGTTCCCGCGGTCGTTTTCAGCGGTTTGCATTTCCAAGTTGCTTCAAGTAGTTCTTCCCCACCCGTATTCACTTCCTTACGCCCATAAAAGTTAGACGCCTTTAGAAAAACAAACAAAAGTTCTTTTTTCACGAGTTTGCGGCCGACGTGAGTTCAAATACTCCCGAGGAAAATCCTTTTTTTATTCGTTGTACTTAGCTTAAATCGTTTCCTAATTGTAACAATTGATTTGGATTTTACCATACATATTTGAATGAGTGATGACGTATATTTTGGTTGCATATAATTTTAGTAACATTAAAGTAAAAAGTAAATTGATGAAATTGAAATAGCTTACTCGAAGAAAAAAAAGGCATAATGTTTTTTTTACTTAAAAAATATAAGCAGATTCTTATTAATTCACTAATATTTCTTGTAATCATTCTTGGTAAGCTTGAAATATCTTGTGTTAGGATATGGCTCGCGACAATAGTGGAATGGTGGGATTCAAATCCGCGACCCATAGATCGGTAGTCCGTACCCATAACCATTAGGCTATTGGCGCTTCGAGGAATTATAAACGTTTTCAAACATGTACCTTTTTGCATACAGACATTCTGTTTAGTTTTCATAAATAAATTCTTGCAAAACCTAGTTAGATAGCTTGTCAACTAATCGAAGTTTAATTTTGCAAATATTATAAATGTGAAAGTTTCATACAAGGTATCTCGAGCACGGTTCAACACATCTCGATGAAATTCGTCATAGATGAGCATAGTCTGCAAGGACACATACACTATTAAGTTTTCTTTTTAATTTCGCGCCGCTGGACGCTCGCTGGACAATAAAGTATATCGTTGTGATATAAAATAATAAATGCCGAAACAATTTCGTTTGCATTTAATGACGATCGGAAATGAAACGTCATTTTTGCGGCGGCGGCCTATTGGCAGCTATTATTTATGAAGCGGCGACAGTCGGAACAAAACCGCGGATTGATTCAATATACCTCGTCGAGATTGTTTTAATACATACGAAATAATCGGCAGCCAAGTGGCGGGATGTATTAGACTGCTCGTTGCTGGATATTAACGTGGGTTTCGACTGACGACACTCGTATAGATTACTTTTTAATAGTAAAAGGTTACACATGATTGCGTAACCTTATACTGTTATAAAATTGCAAATACCGACTGCTCAAAGACATCTCCAACAAGTTGTCGATGCTATGTCCACTTTAAGTCGACAGAAAAGTGAGTCAGTGCACACTGGTGAGCCTCGTCTACGCTGCTGCCTATGATTGGCACCCAGCTGTGATAATGACAGAACATGGCGGCGACTTGATAATCGTTGCATAGCTCCAGTCCACTGTTCATCCCAACTGTGAACCGGGAACCTACACGTTCCGGAGCGGTTGGCGTAGGTGCGCCGTTATGATTTCCACAGAGCAGAGGATGATGTCTACCTCCATATTGACTGTACGCTCGAGACTGGCACTGTGAGACGAGATGGTTACCCAAACCGCTAAATTAGCAAAACCGTTGGCGAGCAATACCGCGCCGTGCTAGCCAACGTAGCTCTTGAAACTTGGGACAACCCGCAACACCGTGTCCTGTGTCCCGACAATAGCTGCAGTGCGATGAACGCCACTAATAACATTGTCTTAGTGAAATGAAAGGAACAAATCGAGTTAATTATGTAAATGACTAAATAAAACTCGTTACTAAAGTAGTGTGGAAGTTAGCAAGCTATTACATTGCGCGTAGCCTTACCTAGCCCACTCGTGTTTGCCCCAGTTTCATCGCGTAGAAAATTATTTTACTGCCCTTTATAATTCATGAAAGGAGTTTATAGGCGTAGTAAAGTTTTATGACACTAATTGGATGAGATTTAATAGGGGTAATTCATTACAGTGCTGTTACCCATCCGTATACTCACGCATATATCCTTGTGGAGCGGCAGAGATCAATAAACATGCAAGTTAATAACACACAACCTTTTACTTAATAGGTTTTAGTAGTGTATGTCACATTACACAATATACTTGCAGAGGTTTGCGTTGAATAAAAAAATAGCCTGTTACTTCCCCACACATCAGTCATGTTCCAAAAAAGCCAGATTTTGAGACAGATAGACAAACGAAATATGATATTTTCACATTACATATATATTCGTTTTTAAAACGATGCCGATAGAATAAACTTCAAGAAGACAGTGATAACTCTCGAGGAGCTATCTAGAGTTGAAAACTGTAACGCGCGGATTACGGGGCATTTAAAAGAGCGAATAAAGAGAAGAAAGTTAAAGGTGAATTTCATTTTGTGTCGAACGTTACGGAGTGGTAACTGCAACGTAACGACGGCGGCACGACATCGGAACGGCGACTCGAAAACAATAGAGCTTTATATGGACAATTAAACTTTATGTCTAGGAAATTAAGTCTGTCTTGAGTCCGGGCGGTCCGCCATTTTCTTTTTGCCGCGCGATAATTTCCTTCTACATTTTTACCGTCAATTGGCTTTGACAATTTCTGAAGATTGTGTTTACTTTCGCTCTATTAAGTTTATCGCAGTAATGTCTATAAAATAAATTAAATAGCCAAGTGAATAACGGTGTCAATGCGCTCTTAAATACTTTTAAATCTACTTCGCTAATCATGTGTTACGAATATAAATATGTAGAATAATAAATAAATCCGAGAAGTTTTTATTTAAGCTCATCGATATCGGTTTGTTGTTTTTTCAATATGGCGTCGTTATAAATGTCAAACGAGCGTGTGTTTGGAATAAGGAACGGCCGCAGCGCGACAGAAGTAATACGCATTTGTTGCACACCAATTTAATCTCCGTTCCCTCTGATTATTCTTAAGCGACGACAGTGTATGCAGTTAATGTGTTTCCGAGAATATCTTGTAGGTATTTAAGCGTAAACACATGCCAATTTTCTGACGATTCCTTTCCAGAGGACCTTGGGTGCGGCATTCGTAAATAATAAACACGGGCGCGCGTGTCCGCGTCTGTCTGTGCGTGTGTCTGTGTAGCGTCAAGGGCAAGCCTTGCACTTTTGCCGATAGCGATAATGAATGTTAATTAGACGATAACGCCCCGCCCTCCGTCGCTGCACCGCGCGCTTTACACGGATTATCAATTTAAAAATTGAGACACGAATGGCAAGATAGACTGATTGTGCTAAAGATGACATGACTAAGAAGTAGTTAACAACGACATTAAAATGTAACGTTAAAAGTTAACATATCGAAGCCGACAAATTTTTAATCTGTTAACAAAGTTTATAGTTTGCAAGATGATGTTTTACTTTAAATTTGTAGACATGGTAAACGTGAGAGTTAAGATGTGTCCATGTAATGAACTTCTGAGTACTCGATAAGTTTATAAGATGAAAGGTAATTTTGGCCTACTTATCCTGCATTAATTATTTTTGTAGTTTGAACTTTATATCTTAAATCTTAAGGTTGAGAAACCCTTGCATTAGCATGAGTAAGCGTAATATTTACGTAACTTTTTTAGACGTTTAAGATAAATGAAATATGTGGAGACGTGATAAAAAACCCGTTTGCTTTTTGCACACAGGCCGCTAATTTTCATGACTAAGTGTTCACCCTAAGGCGATTGGCCTTAGCCCAGTCAGGGCCACGACGCTCGGTGTGTTGCACTCTAATACCACTGCGCAGCCTAAGCGGAAGCGTTTTAAAATCACATTAAATTTATTTATCAATTTATTTCATACGTATATGATAATAATCATATTACAAGAATAAAATCGAAAAACAAGTTTCTATAATCATAAAAATTATCTGTTTGTCATGTACCTAAATGTCATTAGTTAAACAACTACTTCAGTACCTGATTTTATTGATATAAAAAAATAACGTTATTCACGTAGTCTTACTGCGTAAACTCATTATGAATTTATCTTATTACTAGTATTATTTTATAGGTACAATATTTAAGTCTGTATCAATCTATACGATAGGGGCCTCTATTGCACCGTGCTAAAACTTAGACCATTTATACAACGGTCTAATAGAACCCGCTGGCGCTCGTGTCTTGCAACACGTCACCAACGTGATAATTTTGGACAACAAGCGAAGGTGAGAGTGCCGTATTTATAAACACGTCGCTTGACTCGCGTAGCTCTTGTTGCACTTCCTGCTGGACTGTGTGTATGTGTGAGCCTGTCCTGTTCACATTATCGCCTACATTAGCGGAGGTAATTGACGCTCGAATCTCCGTGTGTGTGTCACAGTTAACTGGTTTCATGTTTTCATTTCGACTGTTGTATTTATGTAGTACCGTGATTTGCGCATCAGAAATTTACCTTTGGATAATGTTATCTACTGCATGGAATATAAATACCTGTTCTTATATACCATGTATACGAGATGCGTATATTTGAATCAATACAAAATTGCATGTTCAAGCGCCGCTCAGTCAGCAATCCGATCAGATCTAATTTCTTGATGTAACCTTAATTGTTCTTTGTAGAATCCCTTGCAACTTGTTCTGACCCATCTCGCGTCACGTCTATTGTCGCGGGTGAACGACCCGAGCGTCGTAGCTCAGTGATATAAGAAAGAAGCGCTAGTTACCGGCTGCAAGTGTCCGCGGCCGGTAGCTCGGTACCGTATGAAATAGCGAAGGCACGTGCTTAGCTCA
>JAODUI010000008.1:397555-487214 GCA_027563995.1 Papilio gigon | reverse complement strand
AAAATTTTAGATGGACAAAAGCAGGAGACGTTTTTTAGAGACGACTACACGTATTTTGAGGAAACTAACAGCTTTTAAGACTGGGTCGCGATGGCGCGAGATCGAGTTGGGTGAAGACTTTTGTTGTCGGAGGCCAAGACACGGTTCGGATCGCTGCGCCACTCTAGTTAGTTAGAATCTTAGTAATTTCGACTTTAAAGTTAGTTACTTGAAAATTATTATATTAAATCTAAACGACAGAATGACGTCTCTATAATTCACAAATCATGTAAACCTCCAAATACCGCGGAAGAACTATAAAGAAAAGACTCGGCCATCTACAAAAAAACAAATGAAATACCTACGAGAGGAACAAAATGGAGCTAATTACTTACAATTGCAGTCAACCCGTTCTGTGCCATCTGTTTTCCTTTTAAGCCGTCAAGAAACAATGTGTTATACAAAAATGACTCGTATTATTTACTCCATAAGGTCTCAGTATATCTTCAAGTAAGTTTACTTAACGTTTGCGGTCACATATTACAGTTCTCGACTCCGCCCAAGAATTGTTTTTTGTTACCGAAATTACACGATTTTGGGTGTGGTTTTTGGCAGTACCCACCCACATAATCGTGGGATGGAAAACTTTTGAATTACCCCCAGAAATTACCGACATATTGTGACGATGCGTAATGATCTTTTAATAACAAGAGATACAATTTAGTACCATGTTAATATTTTTTTATTTTTACATCAAACAACTTGCACCGTACGACGGGTTACCTACAAAATAATGTAATTTGAATTCTTTCGTTCCGTTGTGGGCAGCAATAGTTATACTCATGTAATCACATTATTTTTTATAACACCACTTATTCGTCGCTCTTTTAAATATTTCTACAATTTAACGGGCTCTGTCCATTTATTATAAATTTCTCCGTTTTCGAACAACGAGTAAACTGTTGCATAACTTCTAAGGTTAAACAATAGAACGTAACCTCCTTTGATCAAAGAAAACGTAATTTATTCTTGTAATTAGAAAAAGAAAAAAAGGAAATTGAAATGAATAATTTTATTTGTTGTATTAAATATAATTCTAGTTAACATTCTGTTTCAAACCCGTTCACCGGTCAGTATTTATCACTAACCGGAATTAAATCTTGTCCCCCACAGTAGCAATAGGAACAGTTATAAACACATATGGAATTATAAGTCGCATATATCATATACTACTGTTTGATGTCACACTAATTAGCCAGATGTCGCCACAATCAGAGTTATTATTTGACCACTAAGGGAGACATTTGTTGTAAATAAAGATTGAATACCACCGAATTCAGTTAGTTTTTATAACATCGATTACCTTAAACTAACTTCCATCTATAGATACGTAATTTATAGTATCATATATATTACTATAAATGGAATGTTTCTTGCAAAAAATGATGTCAAATCGAAAATCGAAAGACTTTTGAAGGCATTTTATTCGTCAATTTTGTACTCAGGAGTAAGTTTCAAAAGATTATATAATACATTTAGCTTTTAATATTGTGTAATTTAAAAATTTAACATTTTCCATTCACCGTTGAGTGAGTGGAACTAATAAATAAACAATAATAGAGCCAATGAAACATAATAAGACCAAGTTAACAATTACACAATCACAAGCCGACGCTGCTCACTTGTAACTAGAAACTGGAACCCTTAACGGGCATTGGAACAACCAGCTTTTATAACGTCTCATGCAATATGTCGTAAACCGCGTTATAAAACTCTGTATATGTTATTGAGGAAATCATTTCTAAAATAAAGCATTGATTGTATCAGTCTTACTGAAAATCTTTAAGAGTATTTTTGTCACAAAAATACTGCACGAATAATTGTGTCATCATCATTTGTTAAACATCATTTATTTATTTAATTATGTATGTTTTATATGAAACAGGATACGCATACAAAGTCACGAATTCAGATATAACTGATAGATACGTATAAGAAAGTATTACTGTACTGATCATAGGGTGATAGGCAGCCTGATGATGACAGCGTTTTGGACGCGAAATGATCACACTGCGAATTAATTGTATATCATTCGGTTTTCGCAATAAAAAAAATCCATTTTAAAAAGCGCCTGTTAAAAATAAATAGCAAGTAATAAAATAAAAAAAAATTTGTAAAAAATTTTAAGTTCCCGATTGGAATATGAGTATGGTAAAAGATCGCGAATAAAATATCGTGGATGTAACAAAATGTGCATAAGTAATTTATTATCACGATTTCGGATTACCATAAATAACACGTAAAACAAATCGTAGGCGCGTCCTGTCACACTCGGATTCCATCAAAGGGGATGTGTCTATTAGGCTTAAGGGAATTAACAGCTCGATTCTTTATTCAAATAAAACTATAAAGCAAACAAACGGCGTATGTTATGAACTTCGACGATACGTCTTAATTCCGGATGGACGTTGTATTACATCTCACGGTCTTTAAAAATATACTTAGGTCGCATTACGCGACCACCCCGATTAGAAATTATAACAAACGTATCCAAACACTTGCACAGTTATAAGGCTGTAATCATAGACTTATAAATCATATTTGTATCATACATTTAATCATTCAAACAATATCTGTAATTATAAATTTTCATTGTCTATATTTTCAGATAATTCCTTGTTTTCGATAAAACTATTTGCACACTTACTGTAAATTCCGATTGAAAAAATATCGTCTGTTTTTATATCAATAATGTAATTATAAATATAATATATTTTTGTATACTTGTTTCTGGCAGTAGATGGCGCAGGACAGGCGACGTTGGCGACCTCTTGTATCGGTGGTCAAGATCCACTTTGAGTCGCCAGCGGAGTAATTGTTTCGTCAGTGGAAACGCCCGGTTCAAAACGCCGTCTCCTATAACTTGAAGCCAATCTTTATCTCTTAATAAATTAGTTGTAAGTGGTCATATGACGTCTTAAGTACAGACGTTGTTTTTGATACGAATACAAAGAGACTGCGTCGTTTGTATCCATACATTTGTCTGCATTAATAGATCCATGTATGGATAGTAGGGTATGTTTGTAACTGCAGCCGCTCGTTTTTGCAATGTTTTTTTTTAATGTATCGTGGCATAAATCTTTTAATAAATTATTTGTGCATCGATATAACTATGTAAATTTTTTTTTACATTATAATAATTATTATATTGGATCAAGATACCTAAGTTGTAGTCTTAAGTTATAACTGAACAGAAAAAACTTAGGCATGTAGATACATTTTTAACTATCATTGAAACTGTTCAGTTCTGTGTTTTGCTAACGAAAGTTAGTTTTAACTGTATATGTATTTAATAAGTTTCTGATTTTTCAACTATGTAAATTTTATCTTGAAAAGAAAACATAACGAAATAATTTTGGTGTAGGATTCCTTACTGGTGTAATCACACATTTATTTATTTTAATTCATAAATACAAGACAAAATAAATATTGATATAGAAAATAAACAACATTGTAACAACAGAAAACATCTAACGTAACTTGTTCTCCGGTTTCCTAAATGTTTACGACGCGTCGTGGACATTCTTAATATTCTTAGTAAAATAAAAATAACTCAGTTTACAAAATATCTCTTGTGTTAATCGTATGTTATTCTGATATTATATCATCATCATCATCATCATGATATAATATCAGAATAACTGATGTTGATCAGTCCTTGTCTTCCCACTGTTGGACATAGGCCTTGCCTTCCACAGTGTGCAGTCCTCCGTCCGCATCCAACGACGTCCTGCCAACCGTACTAAGTACCTGATATGATTGAATGAGTTAAAAGCACTGAAAATATTTTAAGACGTCTATCCTCGCCGGCTCTATACGTTTTCTCGTAAATAACAAATAAATAAATGTAAGCTTGCCAACGATCGCATTATGTTTACAAATCTTTCACCTCAAAATGTCACCGCTATTGATGTATGTAGATTTGAAGCCATCTTAAGCCCCAACTTTCTCGGGGCAATTAGTGTTCCAGTAATACAGAATTTACACAAAATATTGATAATTGGTATCGACATTGCCCAGCTTCGATCCCCGTCATGTACCAATGTGTTTTTCAATTTTCGAATTGCATATGTGCACATTATCCGATGCTCTTACGGTGAAGGAAAACATCGTGATGAAACCTACACATCTCGGAGACGAATTTCAAAGATATGTGTGAAGTCAACCAACCTGCACTGGGCCAGCGTGGTTGACTAGGGCCTAGACACCCCTCATAATAGGGTAGGCTTCGAGCCCCTCGGTGGGGACGTATAGTGAGCTGTTGATGATGAAGATGATTGATAATTATTAATCATAACTAAATGTTATACGATATTCAGCTCTGGATATCGAGTTAATCTTATAACAAGTTGTCTGCGAGAACGCCTTATAGTGATTTAAAAAAAAATGGTAACACTATATTTCACACAGTAATTTCTGTTCAAAATTTCATGCACATCTGTTTAGCCTTTTTAAAATAAGTAACAAACCATATATGAAAACTTTAACATTTGGATATCATTATGAAACCTTTTTTAAAACATGTCATAAGAAAATACGAGGTTAGTGCATTAGTGCTCGATCATTCAGCGTCTGCTGAATCAAAGTTTTGAAATGAAGATGCCTTTTACTTTTTAATCCTTCGTCAAAGGACGACGATTTAAAATGAATCATCTTTACGTGCGCCTTTCAAAGGAGCCCATTTGCGATTATCTCTGATAGAACGGTAAAAGCTTTAGTATTATGGAGAATTCAAATTGATTTATACAATGGACAATTACTATTTATTGTTAGTATTAATTATGCAACTACAAAGCAAAGAAACTATGCCATTCGGATTAAAACAATACCAATATTTGAGTTATAAACTCGACGTACATTGTCATCATCATCGGCCTGTCTCCCCACTGCTGGACATAGGCCTTTTCCAATGCATTCCACAGTATGCGGTCCTCCTTCCGCATCCAACGACTTCCCGCCGCACTGTCGTCGTTCCACCTGGAGGGAGGACACTAAACAACCGGTTTCAACAAAATCAAATTACTTACACTCGTTGAGACTCGTCGCCATCTTGCTTAAGATAATTAAAAACTTATAAATAAATCGATAAAGTTGTAAAATATTAATTGCGTATGGAACAAAAGATATAAAAAACCAAATTCGTATTTACTAAAGCAATAAAAGAGCTGCGTGTACAAACGAGATAATAAATTATTGTAGGTGTTTGAGATTAAAGTTTAATTTTATTGTCGTAAAAATAAATAATGTGCACGATTGTACCTGGCCATTATGTTAGGTACAGTCGCGCTTTCCTTGCGTTAATTGTACGTTGCATACAAATGTCTTGAGGCCGCACAAATGTTTTTTTTCTCCTGGCGACGAGCCATCATATTGACGATTGGCAATCAACTATACTTCATACAGACACTTCAACGACCTCTCCATTACAAGGATGAATAAATTTTAATATTTAACTACTTATTTTTTTATTATCCCTTTTCGTCATTTTGACGAATCTAAATTAAGATAAGTTTTTTGTAAATACATGACAAAGTTAGTCGGACTTAATATTGATTTATGCCCAGTTAATTCAGTAACGAAAAATGTAAAGACTGTGTTTTGCAATTGGAGTTTACATCTATCCAGTTATACTACAGTGCTGGATCCGATAACTAAACTGGAATAATGTAAACTAAGCTTTAGGTTCAATTTTAATAGGTGAAGTGGAAAATATTGAAGACCAAGACCATGGGCTTTCAACTACTTTTTTTACGACCGTAGAAGCTTTCGCTAAATAAATTAATACGAATGACTGGTAGAGAAATATCATCGTGAAGACTTTGAATAGTTAATGAAATGCATTTAGGAGAATTGCCAGAGGAACGATGGAAATATGTTCTGGGAACGGCTTCGTACTAATAACTCCCAATAAGCGATATTTACATACCTATTAAAATGTCAACGTATAATAATTTTTGTCTTAATATCTTACGGTTATTTTAAATTAAAATTAATGATATACAATAATACACACCACATGTTTAATCCTTTCGTTATTTTATGTCCAGTATCAAAACATTGCAGATTCCGCGGGAGAGGAGCTGGGACCACAAACAACTTGGTAGGGCATAACTAGGGTGAAAAATTCTTTCAGCATTAGAATTTGTATTAGTACCATAATATGCTATATTAAACACAGCTATGAAATGGGAAAAATCCAAGGCACAAATGCATTTCCATTGTTAGCTGTGAGCAAGTTAATTCGATTGTCGCTGGTTCATATCCGGCTCGAAAACCATGCTTGAAGTTACTTAATGAATATACAATAACAGCTTTAATTAGTTATTTATACATTTTAATAACGGAGCCTGAAAGTCACACAACCTCGTTGCGCAGCCACCATAGACAAGATTTGTTTATTGTTGCACGTAACAAGTTGAAGATTCTATTATACCATTGAATGCCTTGACTAAAGTGTTAATATTGTTAGACAATGTTGAAAAAACCGCGTCCGATGTTTCGTAGTTCTCGCGTCCGCATTGCACGTGTCGTGTTTGCAAAAACGTTCGGTTTCCCCGCCACGAGTGTGACCGCAGGCTTCCCTTATCGCCTATTGTCCCGCCGTCTGCCACTCAAGGCCTGTCCTGTGCGGTTGAGATCCGTCTGGGATATGATTCGCCTTAATGTATCCGTGTACTTGATTCATTGGTACCAAATAAAGTTGACTGTTATGGTACGCATTGTTCTAATATTCAAATTGGCTTGAATTATGTAATTTTATTGACCACAAAACGTTCGACCGGATCGTTCACTGACTATCATACGATGAGTAAGTCTTGGGAAAATACCAAGGTCTTGAGGTTGCAGTATCGTGAAAATAAAAAGAAAACTTCTAAGGTAAAATAATTTTATTTAACAAACATAATTTATCAGAAATCCTTCATTGCTCGAAAATTATTAGGGAACATTACTCCAATTGTATAAAAAATCAAAAGTGCTACCTATCTGGCATGTGGCATTTGAATGTCTCCAAACTTGGGCAGGCTCTCAGATCCTGGGGACGGATGTCAACAATATATCTGTCCCAGTACTTAAGTTTTCTTGTTAATTACTTATCGACCATCAATTAGCAACAGGCTACCCCCGCGCCCCATGCTGCTGTAATAAAACTTAATTATCGACATAAATGATTACACTCCAAGTCTCGTACACGACACGCAAAAAGCGGACCGATTGAATCCAGATCGCAACATCGTAAACATCCTTAATCGTGTTATAATTGACATCGACATTAATCAAAAGCATGATACTTAATTCTAAGAAAATAAGGCCAGGTTTTTTGTATCGTTCAGGCTGTGGCCGTGTGTAATTTGCGAGTAGGGCGTCGCGAGGGTCACGCTTGGTATCCCTGATTGTTTGCAAGCACAATTTTTGTTTTATTTATTCGACCAGATGTGCTTTTTTTTTCGCAACACTGCATTGTTCTGTCGGAGTTAAGTTAAGGGCATTTTCACACGTTTTGGTTTACTGACAGTGTGTTATACATGACAGAACTAGTCTTTTTTAATGTAACTTCATACGTGTCTGCATAATTTTTATTTCTAATCTTGCACTATTATTATACACATTTCATCCCGTTAGTATCGCATACGTCAGTAAAAGTCGCGTAATTGGTCCAGAAGTTTAGAAGATTACTGCCATCAAACGTATACTTGTTAAAAGATGTTATCATCATCATCAGCCCACTATACGTCCCCACCGAGGGGCTCGGAGCCTACCCTATTATTAGGGGTGACTAGGCCATAGTCAACCACGCTAGCCCAGTGCGTGTTGGTTGACTTCACACAAATCTTTGAATTTCTTCGCCGATATGTGCAGGTTACAAGCAACGCAGATAATTACATCCATCCAACTTAAAGGATGTCTTAAAATCATGTAATTATAAAACTGTAATACTTTTCTCGTCATTTAAAATTTTACAACGACCCTTTGAATGTAACGCTTTTGTATTATCAAACTTAATCTCGACCTATAAAAATTTTATTTCATTAAAACGTGTTAAGTTTTAATTCACAATAACGATCTCATATTTCATCAGTTTAACTTTATTAAAGTGCTAAGTGATTTTATTATTCAAATCAATTATCTTACTAACACATAAATAAGAAAATTAGTTTGAATTCTTATTACTTAACTCAGTTAAGTTTGAACTAGAGATAGATTACAGCCTGGACTAATTGGAACATAGTTCTTTTAACATTCGAACGAAGTCGAGGGCTATAGCTAGCTCTTTGCCTTTTTAAAATATACTGGCAGATTTTTGTTAATTTACTAATATTTCTTTTACCACTCCAACTAGGCTCTAGGCTTGTGCTAGGATATGGTTTACAATAGTCCAATGGCGGGCTTCGAATTCTCGATCACGTGTTCGGAAATCCGTACTTAACTATTAGGCTATTGGCGCACTGTGTGTAATAAAACGACAAAATTAATAAGAAAACATGACATTTATTAAATTATAATCAAATTGTAGTGTTGCTATAATGATTTTACTATATTAGATAGTTTGTGAACTTTCAATTAATTTAAGTCTAAAACTTGTCTAGGTACGTCTTCGAGAATTTGTCTGTTCATCAGACAAGGTACAAGTCCTTTCATGGAACTAGCTCATTTTCAAAGTGATGTCTCAGTTACCTATCAATTGTGAACTTCGTCAATTTACAATCTAACCAGGTGTTTTACGAATTGTGAACTGAATGAATGATTACTGTGACATAATTATCAATTTATTGTAAATATATAACAGGAGTTTAATAGATTTTGTTTGTGTATTTTAAGTCATTAAACAGAAAAAATGCCATTATATTTACACAGAAGTTGCCAATTGCTTAAATAAAAATGTTACTGTATCATCATCATCATTAGCCTTTGCTGGACAAAGATCCCAATGCCACAGCAAGCGGTCCTCGTTCCGCATCCAGCGACCTTCCCTTGTATGTCACTGTATATGTTTAGTAAAATATTTAGTCACTAAATTTACACTTGATCGGTGACATAGCCCGCCCCTAGTTACCTAAGTTAGGCCAGCAATAGCTGTTGCATGCACGCAGACTTGGCAAAGTTATTTCACGTATTCAATTTGAATGCATCGCGTTTGACGTTCGTTCCGTGATCTTGCGGTATGTTATCTTTTGAAGCTATCCTTTAGAATTGAAGCCTCACACATTTAACTATATCATATTTTACATACTAATTTATAAAGGATACTATTGTATATACATATTTGTGATATACTGGACGTAGGAATACAATTTCAATAATCAATGAACAACACATTACGCATTTCATCCTATTTATTGAAAATTGTTTATTTATATGAATTAATTTGAATTATAAATGATGCGGCGTACAAAAATTCTTGGCAAAACAAGTTGTTGGAATACCCAAAGAAATTATTTTTTATGAGGAATAAAGTAAACTTGAAATAGTTTTTGAATAAACGTTATATAATATTAACTGTTTGGATTGTAAGAAATTTATTAACAGTAATGTGTGACCAGACTTTGTACACAAAAGTGTTGATAATCACATCACCATCATCATCATTCTGTGTCCACTATTGGACATAGGCTGTTGATTAAATTAATAAAAAACAATTTATTAAAAATTAGATACAACACTGTGAAAATACTTTGGTAAGCAGATGTTCAGATCAAAAAGAAACATGCGTGAAAAATTTTTTTTTTTTAAAAATAAACAGAGGTCTTTATAAATTAAAAAGTTAATTGCAGACAGGATGTGACAAGAGAGCGCGCGGGCGCGCGCGGGGGCTGGCCACGCCCCTTCCACCAACAAAAATGATTAATTCTGTCTTGACATCAACAAAGGCTTTTTAATTTTATTTTCTTATCGTGCAATCAAAATTTAACTCATTGTTTTAGTGATTTTTGAATACTGTTACATCTGCGGAGAAAACGAGAAGAATTTATATTTTAAGTAAAGTGGCCAATTTAACTTGCAAAGCTTAAAGCTCATTGTAATGTAAAATACTGGCTTGCGTCCGCGACTTAGACTTCGCGCAATTAAAAAACTTAGTAGTTTATACGCCAGATCTATGTTTATCCCAAATTTTATCCAGATTCGTGAAGCATTTTTGGTACTTGATAACAAATATCCATCAAACCATCTACACCTTCACACCTAAACATTAGTAAGATAGTAAAAATAAACCGTAATGTAATTTAATTGTTAAAACCTTCGTGTGACTTATAAAAACGGACTAATTCATGTGTAGATCGGTGTCGGTGCCGACTAGTAGTACCGACCACTCACCCTGAGGAATATGAGCCCAGATGGGCTCGAGACTAGTCAGTACCGACACCGACACACACGTGAGTTAAGTTTCATAAGTAGTACAGCGTAATGTACTTGGCAGACATAACTTTTTATGCAATTAATTCATTCGACTAAGTTGAAAATTAAATTTTCCATTAGTCCGCCGCTCGTGTACTGCTCATTTGTTGATAAAAGAACCAAAGCGCTATCTGATTTCACAGTCCAGCGACGGACGCTGGAAAAGACTGTTCCATTCTGGTTTTAAAAGCGGTCAATTCACGGGAAAACAACACATGTTAATATGTGGAGCGATTTTTTTTTATACTTTAAAAAAAAAGTATGGATGAACGTGAAAAACGTAGGTAATTTGGATAAGAGAGTAAAGCTATTTTTTTAAATCCTTGCTCATAGACGTTCGGTATTGGACAAAAGAACGCTAATAAAGTTCGAAATTAAACGAATTATGTGCAGCGGATGCGGGCGGCACACGGCCGGTCATCGTGGCAATCCATGGGAGAGGCCTACGTTCAGCAGTGGACTACATTAGGCTTATGATGATGAGAATGATGATTTAATTCGAATTTTGACAAAGAGGCTACCCGCAGTCGCCCAGTAGTTACACAACACAGTACTGACCATGGTTTATTATGAAGCTACGATCATTAGTTAACAATTTCTGTGTCATTTGATTACATTCCGATAACTTGATTTAGTAATAATTTACGTCACGTTAGTAAAAAGCAGCGATTATTTTAAGTCGTGATATTTTTTTATAAATTGCTCGCTGTGATTATCTCATACAAATATCCATGACATACGACACGACATACTATACCTTCATATTATGTTAGGCGAGTGTTATTGCTTATATAAAATATATTGTTCGAGTCGAGGAAACATAATAGTAAAGAAAACGTAAACCTTTATTGAAAAAAATAAATTTACTTAATATTACACTAGATGGCGTTGATCATCTCCTTATGTTATTGATTCCAGATGATTCTGATTAGGGGAATCAGTTAGAAAACAGTACGGTAAAAGGAACGAAAAAGTAAAATTGTATAGATACATATATACTATACGACCTATATAATCAGTAAAAGAATACATCGAGAATGAATTTGAATTTACGTCTTTGCGCTGCGTAGACCGTAGCGCTCACCGCTACGCATCTATCGAGGAGAGTACAACGTTCGATTGATAACAGTTTTTGCACAGGTATTTCGGCAATAGGAGTGTACCATGATAACCTGCCTCACCTCTCACCTAGTTAAACGACATATGTGTTATGGAATAATAATTCTATAATGTACTTTTATGTCCCAAATATTTGATTAAAATGATCAACATCTATGCCTTGTACCGTAATCATTTTTATTCCCAGCACGCAGAGCGTCCACGCAAACGAACAGATGTTTCCCATTTCGAGGCGCAATCGAGTTCGCGCAAAAACAAATTCGAACAGCGACGTATAATTGTGTAAATGGAAAACTACGCGACGGAACAACTACAACAGACGACTGGAAAATATTAATACCAATTTCATAATCTTGGCACATCTCTTCCTCATCGCGTAGCATAGTTTATGTCGACAACTTTATCCTTGCGCACGTCGTCTACATTTTGACCTGTATTTTCTACGCAATAAGGACGACAGGGAAGCAGCATGCGTTTGTAAGTGTTTAAAAGATCTGTAAGGGACGTGACGTGAGAGATGCCAGTTTACGCGGGAAAACATATTTTATTAAAATTTTCCATCTTCCCGGCTGTGTTCAGCCTGCGTCAAAGACTAATATGTCTCTCTCGGCGTAGACGCGCATTTATCTTTTTAATTTTTCTTCTTGGCTCATAGAATTAATAACGCAAATTTTGGAAGGCAACGCACTTAATTCAAATATTCTGTAAACAGACTATTGTGTCGATGATATGAAACTAATATGTAGGTACCTAGTTAGAATTACTGATTCAAGTATTTACTAAAAAAAAATAACAAATGAATAAATCGAATTAAAATCATATATCTAAGTCAGATAATCATTTGTCTTCTATTCGAGTTTAACTATTTTGGAAAAAATCCTCATTGTAATTTAACGTTGAATTTTTTTTTTTAAATCTACTTTTAATCGAATTTTCAGAGGAAATAAAAGAGGGAAACAAGACTATGGGTGTGCACAGATCACTATCAAATGGAAACTATAATATCGGTCTTGTGTTGATGTCGTATCTGCGTGCGTATGATAATCTATGGCTGTAGCAGAAACCCGCCAGTTGTTGGGGAGTTAATGAACGCGCTTTGTTACAATCCAGCGTCTCGAGCGGCTTGCCGACGCCGTCGGTGCGCGGACTCCTACACCCCGCACACTCATTTCATAACAATTGTAATTACACCAACATACCTATACAAGTGAGAAGTGAACAAAGTACGTTTGAGTTAAATGCGGTGACAAACAGAGAACACCTCAGTGTTAAGATGATTTGAACGCTGCGTGTGTTGCTTTGCCAAAGTTGAATTAATATCACTTCAACATCAACATAGGTCAGTTCAGAGGTCATAACCCAAAGCGTTCGACATTAGATACGTAATGTAAAGAAACGTTTTTTTATAATTTTCTCGGGTTCTAACATTCGTGATCCGTCCGTACAAAACAATTTGATGTTATAATATGATATTGGCACGAAACTTGTAAAAACGTTAGTTATTTTCGTCCATCGGAAATGCCTGATTTCCTGTCGCACGGCACGTTCGTTTATTTTCGTTTTTCCTTGAAAACATCAATTAAATATCACGTAGAAATATACAACTCAATATACATCGGAAATACTAATATCAATGTAGCGTGATTGAAAATTTTGGACTGCAACCCCGTACCCCCGATCCCCCCGCACCGCTCGAGCCTCCCGCCGTGCTAAAAGCTTTAAATAATTCAGAATAAACCGACTGTAAACTAATAGTTTCATTTATGTTTGACTCTCGTGAGCACGAAAAACAAATCATTAGTGAAAAACATGTTTTTATATTCCAAACAGATTAAATTTGTTTATCATGAAACAGTGAAAAGGTAACATTTGTTAGGAAAATAATTTATTCATCGCTAGTAAACATATTTGAATTAAGACTCCCATAGAGAATATAGAAGTATAATGTCTAATATAGAATGATTAATACATCTTATAACATAAGTATAGTGATATAAATTTAGTTCAAAGCTATGTGTTATGTCACCCTACCCCCGCTGGCCCAGCAAGGTCAACTAAAGCCTAGCCACACCTCTAACTTCAGTAGTAAGTAATAAGTTGTTGACGAACACATCTTACAAAGTATAACCGTGAGATTCCACTACTGAAACACTAGTAAAAATCTTACTAAATCTATAACATCCCCAGTATCCCGCTGCATATTAAAGTAAGTGTTCAGGTAACATTATTTCATAAAGAAATCGTCCGTTTAACTGTCAGTCCATTTGCATTGGAAACTTCATAACAGAAAGCTTCCGCAAATAAAAGCTTTCACCTCAGCTCCGCGCGGCCCGCCGTGTTCCGATCTAGTTTACATTGATCTACACTCACATGGATGTGTCTTCTAAACACATGACTGCTGGGAAATATGTTAATATGTGATTATTAAATTTGAAGTTTAATTAAGTAAAAGTGCATCACCTCTTACTCTAAGACAGCAACGCATACGCTGTTTCTCTAGTATTGCGAACGCCTTTATGATGCCCTCACTCGTTCAAAAACTATGTCTGCAATACGATTTATCAAATAAACGCGTACGAAAGGATTAGAATAAACACAACAAAAATATATTACTCAAAGTCTACAGTAGGTATAGTAGGACCAATAGGTATACATAGGAGTGTCAAGCAGTAGTTAATTATTTACAGAGATATGGCTCATCTATTCCTTTATATCTTTGTACCGTAACATGTCTGTGAAGACGCCGTACTCGCAATTCAGGCAGCATTACCTTTATTACGGCATATTAGAGCGCGAGTGTACCGCGTCTGTACCGTGCCTGTACCGCGAGTGTGCCTCGCATAGGATTTACATGTTTTGTTTATTTGATGGCGCGCGCCCGGCGTCGGCACTCTAAACCAACTTTTGTATCTTTTGTAACATCCTTTTGATGGAAACACTTACCTTTAGTTGTTTATAATTAAGTTTAAATTTTAAATATATTACTGAATTAATAGACTTAGCAAATGTGTTCATCCAGATGTACACCTTTGCCATATTTGATTCAGTCCACGGGCCTGATAAGTATGTTGAATTAAGAAAAATAACCTACAACAATAAACTGCAGACTTTTTAATCAATTGATTCCGGAAAATTCTAGTTATTTAGAATAGATGCTGAGCACATAAACAAGAAGTTGGATGGCTACAAAGGTAGAGGAAGACTGAAAACTTGGATGCATTGTGTGAAAATAATATGCATAAGAAGTGTGTGAGTTCAGATATGAGCTGACAGCGATGTATGGAAGAGTTCATACTGTGCTGACTCTCCGTAGGGAGAAGGGCAGGTTGATGTTGGTGATTCCACCTTTGATACATGTTGTTGTCTTTATTTGTTTTAAACCAAATGAAAGAGATGCCAATATGGTTTGTACATTTGCTTCAGCCGCGAGCCACAGTTAATTTAGAATGTGTCAAAACATTATATGATAAGGGCAACATTAGCTAGTGTTCTCTCGCACAGAGTACTTTATCAAGAGACACTTCGTTGTGATATGATAATATACTAATCAATAAGATCTCAAGCAATTCTTGAAACATACGATTTTAAAAGATAAGACTTTGGATAATTTAAGTTCACCAAATGTCTTCTCTTTGGTTTATACTTAAGGTTCACGGATTCTTCTTGCTTGAAAACGTACTTTTTAATTGTTGTCTAATATAAAAGAGAGCGTCAGTGGCCCAGTTTGTTAGGCCTTTGACGGTATCGGCCCGTACTCGACATTGTCCGGGTTTCATCCCCGCCACGTACCAATATGTTTTTCGATTTTTTGCACATAACGGCGAACGAATCCAAAGATATGTGTGAAGTCAACCAACCTGCATTGGGCCAGCGTGGTTGACTATGACCTAGTCACCCTTAGTAGGGTAGGTTCCCAGTACCTAAGTGGGGATGTATAGTGAGCTGATGATGATTAAGAATTTCAAGTACAGTTGTATTTCTAAGTTTCATAGTAGTAGCCCTTCAACATTACAGATCAAACAAATAAATCTCCCGTCATCACTCCCAACACGCCACAACTCTCAGTTGTCAACACTTAATGTAATAAAACAGCTTTGTTTACACAAAATTATCATATTAGTATATAAATATAAAAAAAAATCCTCACTAATTATGAAAGCTGGAATAAAAGGCATACATATACGTGCGCGCGCATTTAATATTCTAAAGTGTACTTCCGCGCGCCCTCTGCCGGCAAATTACTCTGCGCCCGCCACTGATGGAACACATTTAATTTACATGTTAAATAATTGATTGCTCGCGTATCTTGGCCCATGAATTATGTATGGCGTTTAATGCGGCCCCGCACCCCGCACCCCGCATCCCGCGCCCCGCACCCCGCACTCACAGCGCATAGCTCACATTCCTAACCCTTAACTAAAGTATAACCATCTTACTTATTAATTATAGACAAAGACGACCTGCAGCTTAGCTGTTGGCATCGCAAAGTTTTCCATTACATGAGCTGGGTTCAATGATAGGTCGAACATTATATAACGCCTTTATTTTTAAAGTTCAACTAAGATCACACAAAGCCAATAAAATTATCTTAAACCTATTTCTCGATTTAATAGTAATCGAAACATCAAAAAAAAAACTCTTCCAATGAACAGCAACAACCGTTCAAAAGTAATTTACGAAGCTATAAATTAAAACGTGTTTAATTACACCAAAACAGTCTTCAATTCGAATCCATTAATATAAATTAAAATTATAATTAGAGTACGACAAAAAGTTGCCGTATTCCGCTGATAGACGGGAAATGTTTTTCTTAGAAATGACCACAGACATCGGACCCCGATGTTTATTGTACAATAAAGTTATAGAAATAATTACAACATTCAAATTAAAATGAGATTTAAAAAATGCGGTCAGCGACGTCTTCTAAATTCATAATATCCATTTAGTTTTATCTCTGTACTTAATATTTCCATACAGTTGAATCTTTGTCACAGTAACGACAAAAAGGTAGTAAAAGCCTTTATTTCACAATATTACAATTAAGTAAAAGAAAAAAATCACACAGTACGTATTAAATTAATTAAATAATTATGAAACCAGTGTTAATGACACCGGTTTTAAGATCGTGTTGCACTTCCGCAAAGGCCTCCGCTAACGCTTGCCACTCTTTCCTGTTCCACGTCATCTTCCTCAACAGACCCCCGCTGTTCTCCTGACTTCCCATTTTAATCGGTGGTCATAAGATAAACTAAATATAATAGCTCATTAGCTATATGTCAATAAAGTGTGTCCTTGTCTGTACACTCATGTCACTTTTTTAATTGCATTTACGTAAACACCATAATGATGACATCTGTCCGTACAGAATTTGTTCATCAATCATTTTCGACATACTACTGTGGAAAAAACCGTCAATATAACGACAAGACGATCTCATATTGGCTCGAACCGTTAATAAACTTTTTTCCTGTTCCTTCATATAAGCGTATAACAGCCTCTTGGTTATAAGCTTGTTGCGCTATACTACACTTATCGTTAACTCAACGTGGATTTACACTGTGCCAACACGCGTAATGAAACATTATTGCTTGTGTTCGTTTCAAAGAAAATAGGATATGATTTTCAATAGCGTTTCGACGCTGAAAATCGATCGTCAGAGAAAATTTTTGCTTGATATAATAAGTGTCATATTAGAATACGTACGAGCGTACCTCTCTCTCTCAAAGGCGGGCATCTGTGGTTCTTCTGGTATTGCAAGTGTCCATGGACGTCGATGATCGCTCCCGAGATCCCGTCGTTTTCCCCCTTCTCGTAAATGAATAATTAGAAAATGTGTGATTGTTACTTTGGCAGTCTACTAGTGTAAGGTCCTATGAAGAGATATTGTTTATAAGGTTTGATATAGTGTCACCTGACCCGCTGTTTATAATCAAATCTTGCAAATTAAATTTGTTCTACTTCCCGGTTTTTATTAAAGACCTTTATTAAATTAAAATACCGAATTAATTCTATATTATCTAAAAGTAAAATAATAATCTAAGTGGATAGATAAGATGGTGGCTGTTTATTCTGTCAAGAGCAGTAAGATATGGCTCAAGTTAATTGACCACGTGTGGCAATTAAAATTATTTTTAATTAAGCATTAGGTAAATTGATAATTTAATTCAATATGGCAATTATACGTTAAAATAATCACATATCCGATAGCAATCATGACATATGGATAAACTTTTAAGATAATTTTAAAGATAAAGGAATGTTAGAAATTACCTTATGACCGTTAACATCCTGTTTAGATTTCTAATTTTTATCAGTCGATTGTCGGCCACTAACGGCATGTACCGAATATTCGATTAACCAATTATATTCCACTAATACATTACCTTTAGATAAGGTCAACGTATCTGTCTTAATAAAACTTTGCACGAATATGTAGGGATCGCGTTTCTGGTGATAAAAAGTTTGCCGGAGTCGGACAGAGTCACGGAGGACAACACAATTACTGTTGGTGGCCATGATGCTTACATCGCCGAACGAACGAATTCGTTACCTTTTGCAATTAAAATTAACTTCGGTCTTATGTATTTGTAAGTTTTCTTTTTGATCAATAGGTGGCGTTGTACACAAAGTATAGTACCAAACGGAAAGAGAAAAAAGAATTGTTCTCGTGTAAAATAGCGAGGGGGTCACAGATGCCGTGCTTGGCAGATAATAGTCGTTAAGCGGCCAGTTACGTTCGTACAAAAATGACAGGTCTCAGTGGTGGCATTGCAGCGCGCAGAGACGGCTGGTACTTGGCAAGCGCCCAGACCGCGAGCCGTCGTCTGGCTTTACATTGGGAAATTTTGAAAATGCACATCGCATAGACATGATGACTTCGCTATAAAATTTACATATAAACAGTTATAACGTTTTCTTTTTTATAGTTGTATACTCTGTTTAGTTACTGATAGAATTCCATACATGAAACATATCATGTTATAAAAGACTAAGAAGTTTTTTTTTATCAAAAACTTTAAATTTCAAACTCTACGGATTAAATCACTATTCCACATTATATTTGAATAATAAAAGGACTTCATGAAAAGCTTGATAATGCTCATTGTATAATTGTGTGGTCTTAGTGGTCAATTTTATAACGCTTTGAAACGTAATTTTGAAACAAAGTCTGTCTGCTATTTTAATCGGTAGAGGTTAGACTATTGTTAAACGGCGCGTGTTGATACGTTTGAAGTTGTGTTCTTTGTAATATCTGAGGGAAACAACTAATATAATGGTGTGTGTAATAACATGACAGTGTCCCCAGCAACTTCAAAGTTCCTGTCCCATTATGCAATTAGCTTTATTGAATCCAACTAATGCCGCCGCTCTAGGTATTAATTAAGTACTGAAATGGTCTAGAAAATGCAGCGTAGCGTGCCGCGATAGTGTCAATTAATTATACAAATGAAACAATTAGGTTAGTATATAATTTGTGCAAGTTATCGTAATATTAGTCAGAGGGCATGAGTCAATTCGCGGGGAACGTTTTAATATTGTGTCCATATTGCAAACAGCTGTACTGTAAGTTATTGCTCTCATTTAAGGTCAGATTTGAGTTAATTGATTACAACACGTGTACAGTAACACGTGACCTTCGGATGACTTAGTAGAAATATTTTGAAGGTCGATATTTAGTGTAGTGTAGTTTCAAATTAGGAATAATGATTAAAGTGCTCTCGGTCTGAGATCGTAGTTACATCTTTTGAAGAAACTGTGTATTTAAAATTGAATTTATACAAATTATTTGTTTATTTTACGATATTGCCTACTTTTTTTCTATTTGGTTTTAAAGATGTTTTTCTTTTAATTCATTGAAAGGTTTGTGTTTTGTTTTCATTTGTAAGCTCGCTGAAATCGTTAAGACCAAAAAAAACAATACAGACTTAATTGAATTTGGTTTGATTTACGAATGGTCTTTACGAATCTTTCCATAGCAACATGTCATAAAAAGTCGAACACTGGTTATAGCGGATAGATTTATAGTTTTTTTTAGTCCGTCGCCTGGCTCCAGATGGCGCTGCATAAATTATGTTATTACGTATTACTTATTAATTATGTCACGTAACCTCTGTGATATACATGTGCTACAATTAATATTAATTTATGTGTTTGGTTATCAAATAAAAGATTTAGGATAAAAATGTAAGGAAATCTGAACAACATTCGCAGACATCTGCGTGTGTATGTGTGGTCAAATTTCTTCTAACATTTTTAGTTTGCGGGAGTTTCTGATATTAATGTAAATAGGGCATTGAAATAAGTCTGGGGGGTCTAGGCCCTCAGTCAATTCGCAATAAGCGTCCAATTTTAATGAAGGGCGACAAATGAAAACAGTGATTTTAATTTGCGAAATTCCGCGAAATACTATCCCCCGGGTCAAATGACGTGACTCCCGGGAATCCGGGAATTAAATGTGCAGATCAGTAAACAATGCTTTGTACGATGCTCAGCTCAGTTTGATATTGACACGGGCCGTTTTAATTTGAAATGTTTTACGAATGAATCCCGATTTAGTTTCATCCGGTAACAAAGGTGTATTTTAATTTAATTTGATATTTCCACGTAAATCTATTGATGTAAAATAATAATGCCTTTTACCTAATTAACGTATATCACCTTCCACATCGGACACACGCACACATGTATGTATTATATGGAAGCGATGACTTTGTACACTTTCGCAAAGAATTCGCGATAACAGATGAGCGTGAAATTTGACACAGTTAAAGTAAATGTGGAGATGAAGTGTACAGAGATATTTTAATCGAGAGTAATAAAAATGATTATGGATTAAAGTTGTATTGCCTGCCCAAGATTCGTGGAAATGATAAAATACATTTATGTCTATTTTATTGTTTATTAAAATATAGTAGTTATCTTATCGTGCAGATGGCAGTATAATCCTCGCACGATTTCATGTTAGTCATGTACAAGTACAGCGGCGGGCTGCCAGGCTGTCGTGAACATGACATGTTAAGACTTATTCAGACAAGTTCTAATTGCTCCGTTCCATTGATGTTTAACCTGTCAGCGAATGAAATGTATTTATAATGCTAATGATCTGTCTTTTTGTACTGTACGAGTAAATTATTATATGAGAACAAAGTGATAACACCCTCGATTGTTTCTGACTCACTACGGCCCACCTGGCTATTTCAAAACTGTCGCAAGATTCTTGTCGGTGTAACTATCTTGACATTTTTTCTGATAATTAACCGCGCCAGCATCGCATTTCTTACCAGCCAGGATCAAAGCTTGGCGAAGTATTTTGTAATTTCAAATGACAACTTAAAAAAAAAATGTTACCTGGTATTCTCATTCATTGTAATACTGCAGCAGAGCATTAGTGTCTATTTAGACTGAGCGTTTGAAAGGTGAAATGGTCAACAAGGATGTGATGATTGAAATAACGGAAACAGATGTGTTTGGAGGTCGAAATCCTGATTCACCTATTCCTGATTGGGATAAGGTCAGGAAGTTGACTTGCAGTAGACCACATGTTGTAATCCTACTAATGTCGCCAATGTTATACAAACTGACAGTCGCGCGACTAGTCGCTCGGTGGAAATATGAACAGAGTTAAGGACGCCTGCGAATCATATTAGATTTAAACTTCAGCCCCGAGGGACACGGACCGACAGATTTAAATGCTCGCCGTGTGGTTTATTACAAACGAGTGTTCTACCCAGATTAACCGTTTAACTTTGCTAATGACGTTTCATATGCCATAGGTACTACCTACTACTGATAATAGTGCTATATTTTTACGTATAGAATATGAGGATGGCTGGCACTGGTTATTAAGTGTTTATGTCTGAGATAGTGAGATGTTATAGGTATCTTATTTAAGTATGTTCAAATGCTACACAGCTACCAGCTACTCATAATTCATTGAAATACAATCGTCGTTCCAACGTAATCTCTCCGTGTACAGTAGAAGGGCAAAAGCGATAAACGCTTTAAGTGAAACGACACTCAAAATCATTATTACAGAAGTATAATTTTTTCTCGTCGTGTGACCCGAGAAGTACACCATTAAATTGAGTGCGCGTAATACCGCAGGAGTTTCATGTATAATTAAACAGAGCTCGTAAAACACTGAACGTGACGGTAAATTCCGCTTTCTTGAACGCTTCCATTATCTAATTCGAATGCTTTCTTCGGCTATACAGCCATTAATCCGAAGCTCATGCTAGCTCTGTTTGATGTGCCGGCGGCCCACGAGGCACGCGGTTCTACAGAAATAAAAAAAGCTTTAATAACAAATTTGGAATAAACATTTTATAGATTTCAAATTTACATTTTGAAACTTGAATAACTTATGTGCGTATTATTTTGATGTCCATCTAACAACTCATTAAACATAATTTACTAACAATACATTACGTAACGTAAAATTTTTAAATTTTTACAATAGTAGTG
Source organism: Papilio gigon (assembly GCA_027563995.1). Lineage (NCBI taxonomy): Eukaryota > Metazoa > Arthropoda > Insecta > Lepidoptera > Papilionidae > Papilio > Papilio gigon. Next base: position 465,200 of record JAODUI010000008.1, on the reverse strand, counting down.
TTTTATCTTGAAGGCTGTGGGCATCGCATGTGTCGATGTATAGAACATAATTTTGGGAGTTGCAAGGATTATAGGTGTGTCCAGGGAATGCACCTCGCGGGTCGCTGTTGATCTTGACCCGCTAATATATTTGAAAATACTTATACCTGCTTTTGAAATTAAATCTATTTTTAATTTTAGAAGATTATAAAGCTCGCTAGTTTAATGGCCACATTCGACAAGGCGGCAATAAAATAAATCAAAGGAGTTTATGGCCCAACTATACCGCCATTAAAATATGGTGAAACGCTTAGCCTTTGTGAAGTAAAAAAAAGTTTCCCTCGCAAATTTATTACAAACAATAAGTTGCTTAACCTTTACTGATTACATTACTCAAGAACGCCTCTATGAAATATTAGGTCATTTAACTACAGTTTTTTTTTTTATTATTTCTATTAACAAACGGGGTCGTAAACAATTTTTATGAAGCTCTTTATTATAACATAATTTGATAAATTCAATGGATAACTGAATTATTACGCAATCTAGTTATCTAGCGACGGGTACACATAATGTGGTGTAGAAATATGGGAGCAGATGTTTTCCAACGTAGTTCTATTGTTTCCTTTTTAATACAGATTTGTGAACATTTATTATTATTAAAGTTTTAGGTAACTTAAAACCTATTTAGGTTTCTTTTAAAAAAGCTTTCGTACCCACGGAGCGGTCTCGTGGTAGACTGTATGCGTGTGGTGTTGGTGAGCTTTCAAAACTCCAAATGCTGACTTGTTCCACCAATTAAGGTTATTCGTGAATGTAAACTAAGTATCTTGTTAAGCTGTAAATACATTTCCGGTAGATAAAGCTGTTTCCATTATGAATAATCGAAGCTAAGTCGAAATTAACTAGTTAATTAGGTAAATTACTTAAGTTAATTAGTTAAATTAGTGTTGTTGTCAATAGCAAAGAACACTAAAATAAAAGTTGTTGAGTGTTTAGAAAGCTTCAACTTTCGTCTGGAAATGAAAGACTGGACTATTAATAACGATGTTGCTTAATTATTATGTCATTTAAATGAATAATTCCAATAAAAACTATATGAGCCGTGTTCTTTGTACCGTGTCTAATAATTCTTGCGAGCCTCGCGGTGTGAGCTTCAGCCAAAGGGATCCAAAAACGTTAAAACGCGCTCAGATATGATATATTTGGTCTTAATGGGCTATAATACTCGACAGTTTGGGAATCAACAGGCAAATAAAAACTTCCCATCACGACTTAATAACGACCGTTTAAATGCCAAATCGGCCTACTCAGTATCGTGGAAATCTTTTATTACCTACTTGTAGGCAAATTGAAATGTTTTAAAATGTATCCGAGCTGTAATGCCAAAGAAATTGATGCACGTTTGACAAGCAATGTTAATTTGAACAAACTTTAAGGGAATGTAGAATAAATATACATTTAATTATTTTGTATTCATAATCGTAAGATTTTTTTACATCCATTTTATATAAGAGGAGCCAGCAAAATATTGCAACAGCATAGAGGAACTGTCTAAGTACTCAGGTCCAAGTAGAAGCGAAGTAAAATTATCTGAACTAATACAAATACGATTTGCTTTAATCAACGTCAGTTCGGATTTAAAGAGGATTTTAATAAAAACGATGAGTCGGACAGACAGGATGGCTCTGGTCCCTCGGGAATCGAGGCCACGCTGGCGGGGGCACGTGGGGGGCACGTGAGACATGGGGGGCACGTGAGAGCTGGGGTCACCCCGCAAATTGTTTAAGTGGGGCAGACAGTAAGCCAGACTAAGCGTAGCCATTCCCTGTTAGACCGTTGACCTTTGGGACTGATTACTTCCGAATCAATTACTAGTGCTCTCTTTCTAATTAATCTTTATCCATATTTATCTGTATTATTGTATAAAGCGTGCATGTCTCCATTTCTATTATGTGAGATCTCAGGAACCACGTCACAGATTTACATAATTCGTTAAATTTAAATTTACGTGCCCCCTCTATTACCTTTAACGGTATTTATTAAATGCTTCTGCATCGGTATGACTATACCTAGAAGCGTGTATCATCAACATGCAGTATAAACAAACCGTAAAATCAAACATAGTAATTGTAGTAAACATTACTATAAAAGAAAACGTGCAAATGAGCTCGCAGCCGCAAATTATACAGACTGTATCTTAACATTACTGATTAGCGAATAACATAACATTACCGGGCGATATGAACGCGCCTAATGCGTAGTTATATGGCTCATAAAACACAGTTCCACAGCTGCATAGGTCAATAGATGTAAACGCGTTTAATTGCCGCTGTTCGCATAATAAATAAATATTGTTAACGCGAAATCAATCAATCATGTGCCTTCCGATAACCCTCGTGGCAATCGTTTACACGAGCAAACCGAGATAGCGGACAGTAACTTAAAATAAGCCAGTTTCATGCTGATAATTACGAAAGCGAACGTCATTAAATAACATATTGTCTGCCGCAGACGTTGACTTTGACGTGACCATTAAAATGACAGGAGTTAAATAACACTTTGACATTTAGGAATGGGGCATTAATCAACATTTTTGTCAGGTTTGCTTTCATTTGTTTTACTGTCACTCAAGCATTGGGTCCAGTTATGGATGGATAAATATTATGAAATATAAAATTGTCTTTATTTAAACTTTTTAACAAAACAAAAGTATATCGTTCTGCGTCGTTCAAACTATCTCATTTCTTAAGCGGTCACATAACTAGATGGAATAAATTAATTAATTTATGATAATTATAATTGATTGCATCATCCATTTTACTTTGTTGTAAACGATCCCGCCTTATTCTCTTGGCATCGTTAAACGTGGTAAGAATTACGATAAGGCTATAAAAATAATATGTTTACTACAAAATAAAATAATGTTGTTATAATTAATTAGTTTAAAATAGTAATTAAAATTGTAACGAACGATAACGCGTGCGTGCGAGCTCGCCGGTACGGGAGCGCGTTGTGCTGAAGAGGCTCAGTAATGTTCAATCGAGTCTCACTTATAAACATATAACATAGACAACTAGAATGTATAAATTATCCATTTTGTAATTAATGTAGAAGTTAACGCAACTCCGAATAAGGACTTATTTACACCTTACCATATGCATCCGTAAAGTAGAGATAAATATCGATAACTAGTCTCAAATCTCGGTTTACGGGTCGGGTTCGAGAAGCGAGATTCAAGGGGCAGCAACGCATCTGTGGTTCTTCTAGTATTGCAGATGTCCATAGGCGTCGATGATCACACTTGTGGTCTCGCCGCCCGTTTGCCTCCTTCTCTTATTAAAAAAATGTCTTTTAAGATTATTAGCAAGCTATTAAAAATTTAATAGTAATAATTAAAATTAATTACTATAATTTATTGCATAATGCTTCCCATGTTATCTGTGAGCAGTAAGAGCGCGGGCACGATAAACAGTGCTGCGTAGTTACCGATAAATGTGCCTTAACCCATTTACAGGCAATGTTATTGTAAATTGTTTTTTAAACTAGAGGGCGCTGCGACGAGTACATGCGGCTCTACTGCAGGTTACGTGAACGCGTGATGTAGGAAATTACGCAGTTTTAGAGACCAATATCAGTGAATTAAAATAACTTTTAACAACTAAAGTAAATTCAGTGCAACTATTACTTGAATTTATGTCGGTTGAATAAGTTTTCAATAGTATTAAAAATCTTCCAACAAAGCACGAGTGCCGCGTTTGCAGCTTAGCCGCTTAAGCTGTGTCAGAATTCGAATTTCGATTTTTTAATCGTCTACTTTCGTCGTTCTAGCCGTTGCGATGCGTAGCTAAAGATACCTGTCTTTATTTGAAATGATGTAGTTTTGATTAACCCTACGTGAATATATCACTCGTACACAACGCATTGATAAACGCGTGTTTCCAACCAGTTTATCGCGACTCGTATTTTGTTGTTAAATATAAACAAAGGGTTATGTTTCCGCAGCGTCGCGTGCGCCCGGACCTAGGTACAGGCTATCAAGATATAAAGCTGGAATTTTTAATCGGCTTAAAGAATTTACGTCAGTCATCAATTAAACCCTAAGTTCGCCGAGCCATGCATGTTTAAATTTAATTAATTCCTTCTGCAATATTCTTATTTTGTTCAATATTTTGGTGAGGCATGCGAAATCGGTATGAAATATGCTCAAATGCCCTTTTCAAGTCGTCACCAGTCAGTCCTTCTACATGTCGGGTGAGCAGAATATGTACTACTCTTCCGGCCGTCATATTTGAATTCCCTCCCTTCATACGCGTGCCTTTCATGGAACCCATTCAAACTTTCTTTGATAATTTGCATCCATCCAATGGAACAGAGTTATGCCATTCACCCCTCTGGTGCTCAAGCTCTCCCAAACCAAATACCGGTGTCCACAATATCTTGTGGTGAGTGTTAAGTCAATTATTTTGTTTGTAAATAAAGTATGTTTGTTAGAACAGGGCATGCAATATTATACCATATAAAAAGATAATCAAACAACATTCTAAACATTCATGGCCGACCAAAATGGCGATGGTCAGTTTAAATTCCCTACTAGGCACATAATTTACTCTATTGTCAAGTTATTTTCCGTATGTACAAATTAAGTGAACGCTTTGACATTAACTAGACCTTGGAGAATAAACAACTTGGTAAATTAGTATCTGTAGGGATCTTAAGATTCCTTCCCTCTTCTATATTACTCGCTACTTAGCTGCTGGAATATTACAATTGCCAATCGAAATGAGAGAGATTGCAGACCGAGTCAAAGGTGTCAGAGACGTCATAAATACAAAGGACATTGTTAGAAACAATCTGAACATTTTTTTTATACGTCCTTATGAAAAGAAGCAGGGTAAACTTTGAAATTTATTGAATTATCATCATTAGTTTACTATACGAGGGGCTCTGAGCCTACTTTATAATGAGGAGTGTGTAGGCCGTAGTCAACCACACGGTCCCAGTGCGGGTTAGTTGACTTCACACACATCTTTGAATTTCTTCGCCAATATGTGCCGGTTGCATCACGATTTCCTTCGCCGTAAGAACGTCGGATAATGTACATATGGAATTCGAAAATCGAAAAACACATCGGAATTATGTAAACATTGAAATGTGAGAGAACTTGCCGATCATTAGACCGCGCGTCGACTGCGGCCAGTAATGTAGGAATAAATTGTTTTATTGCGAAAAGCGCTAGCTTATGTCAGCAATAAACAATTTTCTCACAGTCGCGTTTCCCGATTCATTATGTGACCATAAGTAAACGGCACTTCACGGCCGCCGTGCGGTCTAATGTGGCACTCGCCTTATAAGGACCCTGATGTATGGATAGAAAAAACCGTTAAGGATTAAATTATACGCGACTGTGCAGGTTCAGTTCCGGGTGTTGGCCTAAGTTTACCTTTACTAATGTAAAAAATGATCGTTTAATTCCACAGTTAAAATTACACAGGCCACTCCAAGATAACTAAGCAATACATTATCGGAGGCGTATTGAGTACACAAAAAGTTTGGGTTAACCGTATAACTAGCTTCGGCCCGCTGATGTTTTCTTCCAGACTACATTCTGTGTTTGTACATTGCACCGAGATCTGATTAACTGTTGTGGAAATATGTGAGAATTATTCATCCATCAACTCTCGCATATATAACATAAAGCTCCTAATGATTAATGGTACGATCTACTGATCTAGTGGTCGCGGGTTCAAATACCGCCCTTCGAATATTCTCGTGAATCATATCCTAATTTAAGTTTTTTCAAGCATACCAGGAATGTTTACAAGAAATTTTTAATGAATTAATAAAAAATAATAATATTTTGTATAAAAAAAACTAGAAAGATTACCAGTATGAGGAGAAAGTTGATGTTTTATTACGTTATCGTGTTTTTTTTTAAGTCAACGCCTTTGTATAATGTGTCAAAGTACAACAGACCTCCCAGACAACCAGAATACCAATTTAATGTATCATAATATCTTTGTGGTATTATTAAACATGACTTGAAAACCACACGAGTAATAAATATTTAAAAAAAAAACATGAAAAGCTGCAAGCTACTGCAGCTTAAAGTCGTAACTTGTTCAATCGATATTATTGTATAAATCAAAGAGCCGAACAAGGAACAACAAAAACAAAACGTGTCTTGTACAACATCATAATTCCTTATAATCCCCAAAGCGTGGTTCGCTGCCAAACGATTGTTAAATCACAAATCATGAATTCCGGGTAGCCGGCCGCCGTCGTTAGCGCCAGATTCTTATCGCCGCCTTCACGGCCTGTAACGCGATAATTTCTTCAACATTAGACTCACGATGGCAATCGTGATAACTACCATTTTACCTTTTTCATCAAAATTATACTCGGTTATTTATGAATTTTCGACAACAATTTGGAATTCAAATACATATTCAAATGTTTTTGATAATTTCATTTATTTTTATTAAAATAAATGAGGACTTTACATAGAAAAACTCTTATAGGAGAACGGTACAGTAATTTTTATCAGTGACTAATTTGTAAAAATAGAGAATTTACCCGTTATTACATTTACAAATTCTTTAATCAGTCATTCTAACAGATTAACCGTTAATTAATTATAAGTTAACAAATCTAATGAAAAAGAACACTAAGTAAAGGTTAAGATTTATAACTTATCATATAGTTTTCCAAAATATTTGGTATCGTACTATGTTAATTATGAAACCAGATTATATTTTTGAAAATATGTTTATTTTCTTTGCATTTCTGAGTTGTAACATTTTCCGCTGCAGCCATGTGTGAGATCACATATCTAAATCGACGGGCACTTGCCTGTCGTGATGCGATATTAATTGTGCCCCCGCGCCGGCCACCGTGCGCAGCCGCATACCACTGGTTATCGACTCCCGCAATTACACAGAATAATGCAAAGGGATCGCCCGTAATGCCTTTACCATGACTTATTGTGAACCGATCGTGATGTGTCTGATCATTTCACCTCTCTTGTCGATGGTGTCACTGTTGTTCCGGCCTTTTATATTATAAGGTGGTAATTAAGCAAATTACTACCTGAGTTCGACATAAGCGAGTAGATGCCGACCATAGATTTGTATTTGCAGAAGCATTGTCTAACTTTGATCGAGAGAGGAGGATGGACAGAAAAAAAATCTTATTCCTTTGGTAGTAGACTCATTTGCAACATATCCACTTTTTCTTCTTGTATTAAAATAATAAGTGAATACTATAAGTAATAATGAAAAAGTATGATAAATGTTTTTATGAAAACATCTAAGGTCCGCAGCAGTTCGCAACGTTTGTGTTAAGAGAGGAACAAGTTAAAGTTTGAAAGTTTATTAGTCTGCTATGTTCTTAACATGAGCTTGTAAATCTTAAAGTTATGGTCCGTTTCAAGTTTTACCGCCGCGTCGATATAAACTGAGCAGTTATGTGCGACGCTATTAAAAAGAAACGAAAAAGTTTTTATGTAACGTATAAAGAACATAATTATACACGTTAGGTGTAACGTTACGACGCGAGTTCGCGTCTGAGGTGGATGCAGCGGTAATGCGCTAACTTTGAGGTACGCCCCTTCATTCCAGAATAGTGTCGTACTAAACGATCTATCGATAAACTGAATATATTGACATTATCTCTGAAACATCTCAAACAACTACTATATGAAAATAATGTAGCAAAGCTAGTTGTAGAAGGGCAGGAGATAGCAAAAGATATAATAATTAGCAAGCGTTAACAGTTGACACTGGATCGATTGATAGTTGTAATAAAAGTCGACTGTAATAACACAAGCCATGCTTCCGAAGTAACACTTAACTTGGGTAATGTTTTTAAAATATTAAGTTATCGATATTTAAGCGAATAAGCTACGTCACTGGTAGTTAATGGTAAGTCGTCGTCAGCGCAGGACGTCTGCGCTCTTAAGACAATTTTCCGGAGCACACGCCATCGCACAGCAGGGGCGACGTCCGGGAACTAATTTGGACTATTGCGCTCGATATCAACCATTTTGTTTTTGTGCTATCGTATAATTTTTACTATAACGCCAAACATAAAAGGTAATAACATTGAACTGGTTTTCTTGTATGTAAATATCCCTTTGTTTTCCACCAAAAATAAAAGTGCATTCGATGTAATTGGTTTGAAGCTTTATTGTAAATGTTACGATGCAGTTATAAAATGAGTACAGCAGCGACCATAAACATACGTATGTGGTTCTATTTAGACTCACAATAACTTCATATTTTATTTTCTTACTGGAAATATTATATAAATTATCGACATTTTTGAAAATTGTAATGTAACGAACATCACTGTTTAAAAAAAAACATTGTTACGTAAATCACTCAAATGTCTTAATTTAAAATTTAAATAAAATACAAGACGATATTTCTATAATTTTCTTTTAGTATGTTACTAGAAAGTCAACTAACTTCTTAGGTTTTATTTTTATATTCTCTACCCACCCTCCTGTGAGCTGTCGTCTCGACATTGATTCCTTATTGGTGCTTACAGATACCTTGCAGACACTTTTCATGTTCCCCTTCTTTGTTCACTCTTATCGCTAATACGTTTAATTATCCACTAAAACTTGTAACACGCAGACGTAAACTATACCTTTATCAGTCGATTCTAGTACTTTCTGTTAGCTTTGTTCGAGGGAATCAATTTATAGAAAAAAAACATATTGCAAAATTAACAGCACAGTCAATTGTGGTAATGTGAAATATTTTCTATCCGTCGTCAGTAAGGAATGTATATTGATACCTTGTATCCAAATTTCTATAAAGGACTGATATTTATAAATGTTGCTCGGTATAAAATAAAAACAAACCGAAAAATTGCACCCCGAAAACGTTTATTTTAAAACTCTTTTATTTAGTCCGCATATCGAATGCATTAAATCGGGTGCACGGCGAATGCGCGTTTTCAGCACAAAATACGCTTTTCGTTTGTTTTGTAAATTCGCTGCGCTGAAATTAACCGCGCACACTGATATCCTCAAATACGCTGGCATTTGAAACTGCGGACGCAGCGAGCGGCGGCTCTAATGGAGGCCGGCGGGCGCGGCGGGCGCGGCGGGCGCGGCGGGCCTCGCTACACGGTGCATCAACAATCGATGCATTGCTACCACATTACCCAGTTACTGCTTGTTTTCCTGCGTCCGCGTTTATTTGTTAATAGTTCTTAAACTTAAATTTGTTCTAAATTAAAAAACAAAACTTCCCGTAGTAACGTTGGAAATTCAAAAACCATTGAAGAAATAACATTACGAGTGGTGGGAGTATTAATTGGCACGTATATCAATTGACAGAAAGAATAGTATTTCGTACGCAGTGCAATGTTGAAAGGGTGATTTTTTTGTGACACAAATTAAGTTTCGAACTTAAAAATCAAATCAATCAAAAAATCGTAGTTCGCTCTAAGACTTGCGTTTTATTGGCTCTACAGACTCGGAATATACAACAATTAAAGATTTTAGTCAGTAAAATATTATAAAACAAAAAGGACGTAATTTCAAGGAATTAAGTGATTTGTATAAAGTGATCATCTTCATATGTTAATTTCTACAACCTTAATCTAAACTTATGATAAGAATTTCCACGGAAGGCCACCTGCGTCGCTGTTCTCGTTTGTAATTCGCTTTCTTTTGTTTTTGGTTAATTTAATTCATAATTTAACGGTCACTCGGTGTCATCTCTTTGTTAAGTTTTTTACGAGTAATAACCGCCAGTTCTCCTAATCGCCATTGTTTGATTCGTATCTTGGCACGTTCTGTTTGATACGATTTTGTACTTGTTCCTTACTCGACAGCAAACCGCATTGACATGAATGTTTGTGAGGTTTTAAGAATAAAACGGTCCTGCATAACACGAGCGGGCAGCGTGACCATGTTTTTTGTTGCTAATTAATTTCGTTTTTTGTATTTAAATTTTTGGGGCGTAAAGGTGCTCGATTTTTTTTATGTTTTCTCGTATTTAATTATGTTTCTATATTAATGCAGATATTTAAAACAACTTGACTTTCGACCAAATTATGAGATTTTATACTTTTTTAAAAATAATTCTTTTAAATTTCCCTACATTTCCCAAGACTTACATGCTCAGTTGATTTTTTATAGCGTGAAATAAAATTTCCTCGACCGCAGATAGAATTATAACAGCCCTAACCAACCCTTCAATTATAATAGCGTCATATTTTTACCGATACCGCCACTCTTAATAGGGAAATTTAATTAATTGCTCATTAAAATCTCGGAGGGCGGTCGCCATGGTTACGGTCGGGTTTTAAAAAGGGGACGAAACAAGAAAAAAAAACAACGAAAGGGTGAAATGGCGATATCAATATTTTTCGTATTCGAATTATTACTCTTATTTAGTGGAAGGGCCAAGGGTGGGCCCAAATAATTAATGACATCCCAGACTTCTGAGCATCTGCGCCCCGCGCTGGAAAGTACTTCAAAATTAATCATCCGTTTTTATATCGTTCTTGCTTATCTTAGTAACAAACCATAACCAAATGCTGCTTGAGAAATATGAGAATATTAATGTGTAAAACAAAGGAAAACAAAATAAAAGTGACGAAACTTACTTAAATACATTTGATACACATCGTTTAAACAATGAAGTCAATAAAAGTGAGATGTACAGAGAGATGTTGCTAAAACATCGAAATAGAAAATAAAGAAACGTCAAATGGCTTGTGAAAAACAATGTCGGCGGCGGGAGAGCCTTATGTCGGTAAAGAAAGCCACCCCTCTCAAGAATAACATGTACAGTCGGCGCCGTCCGTAATGTTTAACCTTAGGTTGGACTCCATTGTCGACACATTAGTATGAAATTTCTCATCACTTATATTATTTTCGAAAAAACTGAGTAAACAAGTGTAACCAGTATTGCGGGAAGACCCTGGGCAACGTACAGCTTGAGGTCATCCGTCGAGGGATCTGAGAAGAGTAATTATGGTGGTATATTTTAAGCCACAACATGATGGGGGTCAATTAAAAACAATGTGTGTAAAACAGATAAATCATCGAGGGTTTCTTAACTGTTTGTTCACAAGTCGTGGCGCAGTGTTAGTTAGTTGTGTAGTGGAGGGTAGTTTTTCTGTAACTGGAACACCGCAATCGAAGGCGACTGTACTTCGCCCAAGTTATAGCACATCTTAAGCGCCTTGAGTTAATATCATATTTAAGCTCGGCACAAATGGATTTTTATAGGAATTTATTGAGAACAAGTTCGCCGTTTGTTCCTCTCGCGAGATTTGTTTAAGTGCTTTCATATTTAAGTCAATTTATTTGATTACAGGATAACAAAAATGTATTTTTTTTCTTCATTTACTAGAATGAAAATATACAGTAAGTTAACAATTATGGATTAATAATATCTCTGAATAAAAAATATCATTTACATACGCGCAAGGTAAGCGCCAAAAGTCTATTGGTTAAAGGTATGAATTTCCGTTCACGTGGTCGAGATTTCGAATCCATTTGACTATTGTCATGGACCATATCCTAGCACAAGCCTAGAACTTAATGGGAGTGGTAAAAGATATTTTAGTAAAATAACAAAAATCGTGTATTAAAAAAAAATAGATAAGTTATTTAAGATACTTTTATATAAAACAAAAACCATTTACTTTTACAAGTATATATAAATATATTGTATTGTTTAAAGTAAAAAAAATACATATTTTATCTATATGGGAGATATAAACATTTAAACCAAAAAAGATTTTATTAAGAAAAGTGAGCGAAGTCGAGTCGCGCGGCGCGCTCGCCGGCGCTCGGCCCACGCTCCATTGACTCAAACAATACATTGCAGACTTCATTTGTATGCAAATGCGTCCAGCGCTTTATATCTGTTTGCTTTTACTTATTTAGTTTTTTTCTCTATTTCTCCCTTTAAGTGCTTCACGAGTCCATTAAGTGCCCTGTAGACTAAACGGTGGCTGGTAGAGAAGTTGATATAGGACCATGTTACTATGAGTGTTGTCACTCTGACTACCACTATTAAAATGTGTACAAGAAGTGTTTGAAGCACCAATAGCCTAATAATTATGGGTACGGACTACCGATCTAGTGGTCGTGGGTTCGAATCCCGCCATTCGATTATTGTCCTGAACTTTATAGCAACACAAGCGTTTTCAAGCTTACAGGGAATGGTTACAAGAAATAAGAGTAAATTAACAAAAATCTAGTTATATTTAATTAAAAAAGGACCTAGCGACTATCACAGCTGGAACTTATTTTTTAATGTATTAAATTTTGTTATTTAACTAATCTAATAGAGAAAACATTCGTCCGTTAAATATATCTGATTCCTGTAATATAAAGGGGTGGACAGACTTAACATGACATTTAGCACGGCATTGTCAACGTTATTACCTTGTCGACATTATCATATTAATTCTTTTAAAAAAAATTCAAAGACAAATTGCACTTTGTCAATTTTAATTTAATTAAGTGAATAGTTGACGTAACATCTTCAAGATTAATAATGTTAAACTCAATAAGGTGTTTATATTAAAACGGACGTCGCTCGACTGGAATTCTGTAATTAAATAGCAGTGAGATAAGCTCGCCCGTGTTGCTACAACTTTCCCAACACCTGTACAAATCTGCAAACTCTCGGTAATTCTACTCTGTATATAATCACACCGTTCTAATAAAAGACAAGGCCGAGGGATCTAATTGCTTTACACTCATCGAAGTTTTAAGCTTATGTATTTAATAAACTAAAATCAAATAACACAAATGCCTTCCATTCAACATACGCTTTATCAAAGATTTAATGTAACCACACATTCATTTCTTTGTAGTTACTAAAATAATATTGCCTGAACTTAATGCATCTATATTTCCCCAGTAGGGATTGCTTTTAAAAACCCTGTTTATGAAGCTAAATTCAAAGTCTAAAAAATCGAGAAGTAAATTTCGTACTTTCTTAGAAAAATTCTTGGAAAAGAATTTGATTCCTTGATTCATAATATTATCTAACTAATTGTCAATATTTTTTTTGGAAAAACATATCTGAAGAACAGTCCTTATTTAGTAATCGGTGTGTGTCTTCTAGTGTTGAACACACATGAAACATAACACTATCTGTTTGTGTTGTAGCACTAATTATATAAATGGTAAAACTACACAATACAAGAGAAATGGAAAATTACCTGCACGCCTTAGTGTTTTCCCATAGGTCAACTTGTAGTTTGCAAATAAATAAAACGTCGAAGGCAATTGTGCTACGTCTAATAGGTTCTTTGCCAACTCAACGGACCGGTTTATTCGCCTCGCTCGTGTTTTCCTTCGCGACGATCGATCGCCGCGATACATACGTTGTCATTTTATCCAATTCATTTTTCATCGCGACGAAAAATCGATAATGAAACACTTTACCCTTACTTCTACGTCAAAGATTAGAATGGAAAACAGACGGTGCTTTCTTAACTAAACGAAATGTTTTATGAGTTCGTTTGTACTTAATGAAGCATCTTTAAAAAAGAATGTTAATTTATTGAATAGATATATAACGCGGACTATAAAATAATAATAATTAAATTCCGGCAACGCACCTGCTCCTCTAGTGTTGCGGAAGTCCATGGGCGTTGACTATCACCTTTGTAATCCCGCGGCTCGTTTGTCGACTTCTCTTTTAAAAAAAAATAGAATTCAGGTCTAAATTTCAATATTGTAAATTAATTTAGTGAAAAATCTTGAATGTTAAATTTAAATACTGCTAGTCCTAAGCTTTAAGTTCGTTTATTAATTATATCTTGGCTTCTTTAGTGTAGCTGTTTAATCTATGCCAGTGAAACGATTACGAAAGCTCTCCCCACGAAATGTGTGGCCAGTGCAAATGGATTAAGCAATGATGGGGCATTCTGAAAGAAGCGAGCGTCGGACTGAATCTATTTCTATGCTAATTCTATTAGGTTTTTAGTCTAACGTCCGAGTCGAGTTCCCGGCGAGTGCAGACGCGGGGCAATCTTAGCTGAATTAGGTACTTGCACCCCGCTCCCCCGCTGCCCCGCCCCTCCCCGCCGGGCCTCATCTAGCTAAAGAATAGAGCAAAGTGATGTGGATTTAGAACGTGGCTGTATTTCAGAGTTAAGCGCCAGATATTCGGCTGCAGCGGAGTTTGCACATCTAACTTACGAACTAATAACTAACATTCGGAACAGCGGTAACGGCAGCTTTAATTGGTTCAATATTTGGATATCTCTTCAGTTTCGACATCTTATAGTGTTAACTACAATGTTATTCCGAACTTTCACTGAAGTTTAACATGAACACTGTGCAGTTGTCATGTCGTGTTTATTTAGTTGCATATCGACATCTAAAAAAGTGTTTAACAAAAGAAAACAAAAAAATCAAATGTTGAAGTGAATACTTTCTTTAGTAAATACATTTTTACAAGCGTCTTACACCACAACAACATATAATATGTATGTACAACTATCACAATAATTGCTTCCAAACATAATTATAACATAATCCATAATCACGTTAACAGATAAAATGATACCTTCGAGTAATTAATAGTCGACTAATTGAGCTTCATAATCTCATAGACAGATTAACCGCTAAGCGAATCTAGGACCGCTCGATCGAGTTACAAGTTGCATCTAGTGGTACAGTCACATGCGTGAATTGCGCCAATAGTTACCACGGTCACGCTCCACTGACCAACAACTCCGAGCCTGCACAACGTGTGCACTGTCTCAACACAAACAAAAACAAATGAATGTATTAAAACAAAATACGGTTTCAAATTTTGTTACGCGATCATCTTTTTAACCGATGAACCTAACGTGACGGAAGTAAACTGTGATCGTGAGACGTCATCTAAATCAGTTGCGCGTCATCTCCTCGCATAAATCAATACACAAAACAAGCAGACGCGGCGGCTCGCTGCTATTAGCATACGTAAATTGTTCTCGCACCTGCACACGTAAAGTCGGATGTATTGCCTGTGTGCCTCTGATTATTTATTACACTGTGCCCTAGCAGCAAAAGAGCATTGCTTAAAACAATCTGAGTTACAAACGCCTCTTTACACTATTTTCGTTTCAAATTGTAAATAAATGCGAAAGTTTAGATGGATGACTGTTAGTTATAAGATAACTGGTAATCGGATGTAGATAAACATAGCCAGAGAGCTAGAACATTATCTGGATTGTTTTTTTAATTGCGTGCGAACAAAGCACAAGTTAGTTGAAAGATGAATGTTGCAGTAAGTAAATTATTAATTGACTTAATCGTCAATTACTTATCGGATATTTAATTAGTTAAAAAAATTAACATTCTTAAATTAACAGTTTTAAAACAATCGCGATTCCCTTCAACAAATTCATAGTTCAACAGCATCGGGCATTGTCTATCTCCCCTTTTATCTTAAAAAGACGCTTGCAAAGTGAACACAATAGGACATACAACCGCGCGCCGCTGCTGCGAATAAAATAAAGAAATCACAGTTAAGTGATAAAACCATCACAGTTGTAAGCGTTCGTTACACGGAGCGCTTCCTCCCACAATGGAAACGCCGCTTTACAATAGACGGTAGTAGAAATTATTATCGACGGAGTAATATAGAGGTAGCCCTCGGAAATAAAAGGATTGGCATTCATTGACCATTTCATTGCTAATTTTTTTTTCTACTCGATCCAACCAATTCTGAATCCTGTGTAAATTATCCATCTGTCTTATAAATATACAACTTATTAATAAGTGGAGTTATTAAAAGTTGGAGAGCCAAAGTAACGGTTTGTTGGTGGTCCTTTATCGGACACACGCCGAATATAGTTCAACCATTGTAAAGGTTGACTGGTCGTAAGAACTTGCGATGATCGTTAGGTTCACGTTGTTATCGAACGATATGTACTTATTACAAATTTATAACCCACTAGCCATAACCGCAAATAACCGCAAATTCGGTAGGAGCTCGTAAAAACAAATCAAATTTAGGTATACCCGTGAATGGCTAGCGTCCGTAATAAAAATGAATGCCCTTATAATGTGCACGTCGCCTCACAATGAACGGAGGGGCCGAAGTCATATTTCCTTGAATATGAAGCCCGCTCCCTGGCAACAATGCCACTTCCCGACACTGCTCTTTACACTTTTTTCAACGCTTCTATTTTTATAGTTGTTTGTAATTGGCCGAGTGCTTTTGTCGGCGAGTGTACGATGTTCGCTTCGGCGTCCTTTGTTTTTAAATGTCCGTCTTTGGAATGGAATTAAGATATCACATCCATTAACTTTTGTTGCTAATTGTTTATTGTTTTCTAACTGAACTTTCATTTGTTTTGTAATAGCGCGTCATTCAAATGCCTATATACATGAAACATAACATAACATATGGTAGAACGATTATATAATAATAAAATTGTCCACTTAATGTAAATAAAACCGAAAGCCCATAATTTAAACTTGTTTTATTTTTAATTTTCTCACTAAAACATTCTAAAACTATAACTATTAATCAAGTTAAACAAAAGTTTCCTTTGAATGGAAAAAGTTCGCGGCGGCGTGATAGGTTAGTAAAAAGCTATTACTTAGTTCAAGTTTTAAGCCGTTAAGTTGAAAAAAAAGGAAAACGTGCTATAAATAGCGAAAAGCCGACTTAAAATCAGGCACTAAGTTATCAATTTCAACGTAACTTCATGAGATCCTGCGGCGAACTCTTGCCAACTTTATGCTAATGGCAGATATCTGAGCGAGTCCAACTTAACCCCGGTTTAAGTAAAACAAAGTGGCTTTGACTCCAACTTAAGAACTCGGAGGAGAGATGAGAAAAAAACCCTCTCCAATGTATTTGTTAAAAGTTGAGTTTCTTTCGAATAGAACATTTGTATTTAAGCTGTTTGTTGGAAAAGTATTTTGTTCCGAAATGAAATCTGTAGTTAGGAATTGGATGTTTGCGGACGTAGCGGAGCGGACGAGCGCGCCAAGACTTAAAAGTTGAAACTGCCAACACATTTTATATCGGGTTTTATTTGACCACGAAACATATGGAGTATTGATTTTAATAAAGTGTTAAATGTCAAATCAACTTTGTTTGATATGTTTTTTTTTTGCAAGACGCGCCTGGCTTTCGAATATTATTGACTGCAAAAATACAACATATATTTTTAAGAATGTATATCCCTAATTACATACAAAAAATCATAAATACAAGGAAGTCAGTAATTTATTCACACAAGTAAACTTTACGTTCGCTCATTTTCAACATAATTTACGAACCAACACAAACACTCTTGGACAAAACAAATTTAATTCTCTGACATACAATTTCACTTGTTGACATCGCATTGTAAAGTTTTCTTCGGCATCATTTGATACACTAAAGACGGCACTGACGCGGATACTATGATCTCTTTCTTTCCCCTTCAAAAACAGAGACGACTACATGTGTCAAATTAAGTGTTACTCCGAGGGTGCCGATGACAATGATTGTCGAATGCACGAAGGTACATAGTGGTACGAATTGCAGGCGTCGTGCCACAACTGAAGAAAAAAGTTCTTTGTGTGGAAGGAAGGCGCTACAGCCGTGTAGTAATCAAGGATTATTAATGTGCTTTTGTTAACTTGAAACACGTCGAAACAAGGGAATTAGTTTTTAATTATACGCCGGAAATCCACGCCGCGGGTTACACAGACTAATGTCAACACAGAGAATACGATATTTCTCTCTCTGTCTACCTAGCCTGTACACCATATGGTACAAGTATACTTATTTTAAAAGCAGCGTACTGTAGAGTGTAAGACAATTTGTTGTTATTCCTCTAATAGCTTAATGAGTTGGTTCCTTTAAGGAAAAAGTCAATTTTTTAATCGTACTAAATGATGAAAAAAATCTGTTATTTATTTATTATCGATATTTTAGTTCGAAATTAAACGGAAATTTTCTTGTTCTTCAAGAACGTGGAATATCTATAACAATTGTCAGCAGATGGTCGCGGCAACTGTAGTGTGAAAGATAATATTAAATCGCTCTGCGTGTGCAGTACTCTGCGAACAAAACTTTACGATTGTTTTCCGAACAAAGATGCATGCCCCTATAAGTTTTTTTAACTGCATCTAATGTATGCGTTGATTTAACGACGCGGCTGCATTACTGATAACACCTCTTAATTGGTTCCACGCTAAACGGTAATATAAATTCATGGAATTAACTGGAAGTGTAAGATAATCCCGGAATTATAAACACAAATTAATTACAAAAGGACTCGAATGAGGTTCAATGAATAAATTACATGTTTGAATATACTTAACATGGTTAGTAAAGATACCTTTGTTACGTGGATTGCGGTGTTTGATACATTTATTTACGATAATTGTTATTTATTTCTTTTCGTCTCAATACTATAAGTATTTAAAACATGTTTGAGAGAAACAGTCCCCGTACCGATCGCTCACATTCCATAAGACAAAGCATGCAATGACTTCCTCATCTATAGATATCAGTGGAACTTTAGTTGCCATGGCAACGTTCCTTGTCTGTTGCCATTGGTTTGTTATATTACGTACCTTTATGGCTTAAGTTTTTTTTTTTCAATGTACTCACACCCTAAGATTTGTAGCATGATAATTGATAACCGCGTGAGTGTAGGACTTGTTTGGGAAATAATCAAATCTATGTCGTGGTTGCTAAGATCCTACATAACACAGTTAGAAAAGTTGACGATTTATATAATTGAATAGATAGAGATTGTATAACTGAAACGAAGAACCTCTCATCTTTAATGTATTTTGGTTTGTTTGCCTTTTGATCTTCTGTTGAACGTAGGTCTCCCAAAATGATCAATCCAAACATTGCCCCCACATCACACGTTCATTAGTTTTTGTGAACCTTGACCTGATCTCTCGAAATGTCTGTTGTAACTCAAACTAATGCGCTTTAAGATAACCAGCGGATTCTAACAAAACCTCGACGTGTATTTACAACCTTATTAACGTTATGGTCTAAGTCGACAATAAGATTTATTACAAGGTTTAATTTGTAATCTCCCGGGGAGATCTGAAGCGATCCGCCAATTAACACTGTGTCCGCTAAAGAACAAGCTTTTATATTTGTATACTGCACTCGGGAGGTGTTATCCTCCGCGATCTCACTAAAAAGGTCCGTCGACGAGAATTGAATTAAAAAGACCTCGGAACCTTAAAAAGAGAGGTGAATTCTTTCAGGCCGCGCCACTTTCGCTACTCTCAAAGGAGTCGTGGGAGTAAAAACTGTTTGCCTTTTAGGGTGGAAATTGTGTTGTTTTTTCAGAGGCAATTTTCCATCGAGACGATATGTTTACGAATAATGTTCCATATTATTCTGAATTATTTTCTAAGTACAACTTTTAGAAGTAGAAGTTAGATGAAACGGAGTAACGGTATTTATTCGGGCTCTTTGTGGCTTATTGAGTCGGCTCGCCGCCGGCGAATTTATTTAAATTGATAAATTGCTGGTACAACAGAGAAAAAATTTCGTTTAATATTTATTAAGAATTCGATACGGTTTCGGTCGGCTGTTCTCAGTTTGTTGTGTTGTTTGTGTCGACTTCGTTTTACTATACATGCAAAGACCTGTTTGATATTTGCAATTACGCCTTTTTCTTTCAAAAACAATACTTTAATATTGTTTAATAGTAAATTGAAGTCACAAGATTAAAATAAGAACATTTCTTTTACTAACTTTTCACATAAAAAAACACAAATTGATAGTTCTAATATTTAACTATAGTCAAACTAATTAAAAAATATAATTTAAAAGCCTATAAATCCAAAATACCTTTTCGACCTATGTTGTTAATTGATCAACTAAAACCGAGAGTTAATTGTCGACCAGCGCCAGTATTCCCGAACGAGTGGCGCTATAAACGAAAACTTTTAATAATTCAGAGGAAAACTTTAACTTCAATCTGCAGCAGGACACGGCATCTCCAGGTGGCTTACAATTAAATCTGTTTTAAATAAATAAAAAGCTGTGGTGCAATTTTTTTATCTGCATGTTGGGAAGGGCGCGGCGCGGCGCGGCGGCGGGACTACAGTTCCCGCCGAGCGAGCAACGTAACAATGCTCGCCGTGGTATCGTTTATTGCACAGAGTAACACGCTTATAGAGTAAATGGTATAAATACATTTCCCCAATGCCTTCCACAGTACGTGGTCCTCCGCATACTATATTTAAAAAAAAAGGTTTTTTTTTTAAGAAAGATTATTTCTTAAAATGTCACAGATAAATAATTAATTTAGTAAAATAGGTGCTAATTATGATTGTTATCGCATTAACAATACAATGTGTCATTTTTTTTTATTAAATTTGAAATGAAAGCTAAAGTACTGATGAGTTAAGTATCAGCTCTGTATCTGCACGGTCTGTGCGCCGGCTAGTCAGTGTCTGAGTATAATGTCTGGCGCAGGAGAGTCGTAGTGGCAGGCCGCGGCAGGAGCCGGCAGCGAGCGCAGGGCGCTGCAGGGAGCGGCAGGGCCGGCAGGCGACGGCAGCAGTCGACACGGACGTCTGTTGTCAAATTAGCGTCGGCGCGAAGCGATGCGATCGTGCCGCGGCCGCGCGCGCCCGCCTGCTGCTGTGTCGATGTGTATAATACGTTCTATATAAGGTTTGCTACTCGCAGTATCCGCCTGATGCTATCGCGGCTTTGGAACATTACTCTGAAATAAAGTAGATATCTTATTATTTTTATTGAATTCTACTTATCATCAACTTGCCCTTTTCCCAGCGGAGTCGGTACAATATGTACTTTTTCCATACATCTCTATGAACCGTCGCTCGAATAAATGTCAATTTGTTAAATAGTTCATTATCACGTAATTATGAAATGATGTCACGAGGTTACATTTTCACATAAGTCATCGCAATGTAACATAATGAGATGAGTGCGTCAGTGCGCGCGTGACGCGCCGGCCGCTCGATCAGTTGCGAATATTACTTATTAAAAATAATAACAGCACGTATCGATTATCGATATGCAGTCGGCCGCTCGCGGCGGCGTCTTGCTGTCTGCAGTCACGTAGACAAGATAAAGACACCTAGGCACGGTATACATTGATGATTTATTAAATATTTTCCCTATAATTTTTTTTCATCGTAATTTAACGTAATACATCTATGTGTAATGAATATAGAATGTAGTTCCTTAGTGATAAACTTACCGATCAACTTACCACTTACCATGTAATGAGTGTTTACAGTTTTCGGTAAGTCTTTTCACTTGTCACACGTTACTTTATCATAATTTAAGGTGTATACAGTAACAGGTTATAAGTGACGCAAGTAAGTCACGTGAACGGAATGTGATTTTGTTAGAATATTACATATATGTTAAGGTCCACATACTGTGGAAGGCATTGGAGAGGCCTATGTCCAGCTGTGGGCAGACAAAAGCTGATGTTTCATACATTCCAATTTCATTTAATGTTATATATAAAATTAGATATTTACGTCACTTCCACTTATTTCAAATCAGATTCCATTAGTTTTCCTGTTGTGAATAAACGACAGTATTATTTACAATTTTAGTTCGCGTATCAAGATTTATGTCCGGTAATGGAGCTGAACACTTATGTGCGTACGTGCGTGTTCGCTCGCCGGTGATCAATACACGTCAACTTTCCTGGAAATTAATGTTGGAAAAAATGTGTTGCCTACAAAAATATTACGCGGCCATTAAATAAGAATAAACTTGATAGATTTACACGTTTACTATCAAATTATTTTTATAAGAGATAGTATCTATATCTTAGAAGCGAGCGTACCTCTCCCTCAACGGCCGACAACGCATCTGTGGTTCTCCTACTATTGCAGATGTCTGCGTCGATTATCACACTTGTGATCCCGCCGCTCGTTTGTCCCTTCTCCTATAACAAAAAAAATCTATGCGGAAGGAAGACCGCATGTGGAAGGCCTATGTTTCAGAAGACAGAGGAAGTCTGATGTTGTTCTCGTGGTTTTTCAGTAGGTCTAGCACGCGACATGTGGCTGGCATGTTAGAAATACTGTTGTATTGTTTAGTGAGGTATCAACAATAACATCGTATTGAAAGCTTTAGTTAATCGAAACAGCAGCATCAAAAACATCCGCATATTTGTGTCAACGTAATCTTATCAAGTGCCGATTGCATTGTAACTCTACAGCGGAATATTTGCAGCGTTACGTTACGCCACTGATACCACACATGGCCATTGACATAAATTGAATATTCTCTAACTATTTCACATGAAATTCTCGCTTAACATTTTCTAATATACTCATCCATAAAAAAACCTTAGCTTAAAATCTGTCAGTAAAGAGCCTGTTTGTACACAAAAAAATTGTTAAAATATGTCATATTGTTGCCGACAACTTAGGTAACAAATTAAAAGTTTCAGCTTCATATGTTAAGTACAGATTGCAAATGTAATCGATGTTAACATGTACTTTATGTAACATAATATGAAATTTAAAAAGAAATGTTGCATGCATATTACACACTTCTTAACTAATTATTAAAACTCCCTTTGATGTTCTGTTAGCATTAACGAGCAACGCTTGTTGTGAGTATATTTTCATTTGAATAAAATGATATTTTATGAACGTACAAAGAAGCGTGTAATAAAATCCACAAACGCGAAAGCATTTACCATTACAGCATGAAAAACCGAAATAGAATTTCCCGCACGAGTGGCGCGTTACTCTTACAGCGGGCGTACGCACATTTTTTAGACGAGAATAACTGATAATGCCATTATTCACAATCCCCCGAGAAATCTGGCGAAAGTCGTTCTCTGCCAACCCCCTGCACGCGGTCCATGGGATATGATACAACAGGGCATTGTATTCATTTTTTAGTATTCACTAGCTTTTACTTGGGTCTTTGACAGCGTGGAATTAAAAGTAGCCGAAGTTACTCGCGCAAACACCAGCTACCTTCCAGTAAAAGTACCTTCAAACTAGGTCCAGCTGACTCACGCATACAAACGCGGGCAGACAGACGAAAATTTAGAAAATTGGGTTAGTAAAAACATTACATGTATAAAAAAAAACCTTTCTTTGATACATACGTACACTCAAATTTTATTTACTGTATACATAAACATCGTGGCCTAAATTCTCAACTAACACACTGAGATTTTTTTGAATTGCTAAATGTGAAACTACTTATGACTTATTGAAAATCTTAATAACAAATGAATGTGAAGATAACTGCTGTTATAGTAGTTTAAGAAATGATATCACGTAAACAAATTAATTCCAACGGTTGTATAATGCTACTGGATTGTTGCGAAGTAATTTTCCATTGCATGAAGGCAATGCGTTCTTTATTTGTCATTGATAAGTTTATCTAGGAACTGAAAATGTTGAAAAATCTTTCCGTTCCTGTTAGTTGAGGTCCACTGCCGCACTACTGTTCTCTCTTTACAGAATGATATATCAGTAATTATAAACATACCTTATGTTTGACGCATTCGAATACTGTTTCATCCGATCAAAAAAGTTTGAAGTTTGCTTCAATTAAAAAAACTCGTTGTTTTTTAGATACATTTGTTTTCGTAAGTTGTGCGCGTTTTGAAAACGTTAGCTCGCGTGCTGTCGCTTGCGTGCGCCAACTTTTCCATACTAGAGTTTGGTTAATTAATATTTATTAATTAAATTACACGTTTTATTACTTTGCGCGGCGGACGGGCGGCGGGAGGTCTGATGCGGGATCAGTTTCCATATCAGGAATCATATTTTACTATTTAAATATTCGTTTACAAAGAAATTAGAAAGAATTGAACACATTTGTAATGAGAGATTCCCCGCGTAGTTTATCGACGGAACCGAAGTCACAAGTTATTTAATATTTCCCAATATTTTTCATATACCCTAATGTCTAAGACGAGCTAGCGGTCACAGAACAGAGGGCGTCCAAAAGGAACATATTTCCCCTTGAAGAATTACTCAGTATGCAGTACGTAGGCAACTATCCTTCATACGATATTGGCAGGCGTACGTCCGCCAGTGCAACGACTGCTCCGTCGGGGCCAAAAGTCTCACGGTCGTATGCAAATCTCGTCAACTATCAAAACAATAAACTTTGACAGGTAATTAATCTTACCTCTCTTAATGACAAAATCAATATTTACCGCTGTCAAGGCGAGGTCGAACAAATACCTACGCGGCCGCAGACTGCCGACTCTTTAAATTGCAATTGCGACTGAATGTCAGAGTTAATAAAATAATGAGGGGTCGCGGTTAAACTGTGACAGCGATTGTTAAGATTTGCGGCCGGGGTCGCCGACCTCGAGGCCTCACCGCGATTTTAATGTTGTCACTACGATACGTTTGCACGGAGACTGTCCTCCACACTTGGCATTAAAGGCGCACTCACACAACTCGCAGGAACTTACTAACGTTCACAATAAAACCAAGAACCCAATATTACTGACGAAACAAGAGATATAGCGACACAGGAGACTGGATGTTGTATTAATAATTAGATGATATTAGATCCTTAACCAGAGTTCTTGTTTTTTGACAAGAATTATAAAAAAAGATACTGAACATTGTTTTAAATGGTCGTGATGTGATTGTGTGAGTGGCATCTAAGAGTTACCAATGAGTAAGATTGCATATTCATTATCACTGCTTTCAAAAGGTCGAGAGAGAGCGCCGGAGTTGACAACCGTTTTCTTACATCTTAAAAATATCGCAATACACCTTTTGTAAACATGGGCTCGAGCACAGCGGGCCGATGCGAGGAAAAAAATAACTTATAACTTTACTAAAGACCTATAATTCACCGTGGTTTGTGCACCTCTGCTACCAAGCGTAGTTAATAATACGAAACAAAACAGTAACGCTTATTTCTTGGTATAAAATCTTCCCGATACCACATTAAAGAGTGAGTTATCCAGATTGGTTGACTTGGCCGAATCAAACCTTACTCGCTTAGAATCCTCCATTACGCACATAATATGAGCTGACGACTGGCGGCTTT
This sequence comes from Papilio gigon, assembly GCA_027563995.1. Classification (NCBI taxonomy): domain Eukaryota; kingdom Metazoa; phylum Arthropoda; class Insecta; order Lepidoptera; family Papilionidae; genus Papilio; species Papilio gigon. Next base: position 440,217 of record JAODUI010000008.1, on the reverse strand, counting down.
TTGTATCTGTAACCACATGTTATGCAAAACAAGTGAATTTTGTATTTTGTTTAAGATTTGTGTACGCGTGTAAATAACACCGTGTAGTCGCTTACGTGGGCACCGGAGACGTGTCGATAGCAAATTACCTCGACGACTTACTGATCCGGAAAAACTCGACGTCTTCCGACCCGCCGTAAACAATGGAAAACAGCGATATCCACAGTACACTCGAAAAGTTAAGATGAAGTTTTAAATTAAAATTTTATTAAGTAAAGGAATTATCTTTAACATTTATTTTAACTAATCTAGCGGGTAATATCATCCATCTAGTATGTGTAGCCTAATTATGAATCGTCGCCCACGCGTAAATTGAAATTTCGAAATCTGATAGTTAAATACAATTGTTTATTACAAGCTACCATTTAAGTATTGACTAAAATTAATTGAAATAATATCTTACCATATTTACTCCGACTTTATAAAACACATACATACTCCTTGCTGCAGATAAAATAAACCTTGATCCTTATAAGGTCATAAGTATTGTAAATATCGGTTTTATTTTGTTGTGTAGTCCTTCAAACATTTGCACATAGGCCGCGTGCACACTAGCGCACGCGACATCATGCGTACGGATTAAGCAAATGCGGCTGTGACCTCCCCAATTGTTTCCTTATGTGCGAATTTCATGCTGCAAGGTCTTCCGCGTACAACTCATCGTCGTCCCGTTTAAAGGATTACTGCGAGACAACCGCTGTTTATAGAAAAGGTGTCGTATTACGGACGTGTCAGCCGGCGTAATTAAATAATGAGGTGGTGAAGGCTCTAACAATACAAGTGTATGACATTATTTTATATTACCTTTGAACTTCAAAACGTAACCTACATATTGATAAGTAGGTCGTGTTTTATTTATATTTTAACATTATAAATGTACAGGTTTATACGTGTGTTTGTTAAGGTAACTTCAAGACAGGTCTGGATGTAATTAGGCAGCGAGACAGATGCTATCTAGAATACGAGTTACAAGTTTTTTTTTAATCATGATTTTTTTTAGTCAAATCTCAAAGAAAATTACCAATTTTAATATATCGCGGTCGACAGCCAGCAATAATGCTCGTAACTCGGAGTTGTTTGTGTGTATTGAGGTAAAGAAAATGTTCTGATCACAAAAGAACAAAAATAACCACGAAGTCTTACCTTCCTGGGCGGGTGATGTACGCCTGTTGTCCTTTTCAATGCTACTTCCCGATGACCTACAAAATTAAAATAGACTCGACATTTCCTGGAGACCCCCGCTGCTTTTAAAATCTCCACTACGCACTTACGTGTTTAGCCAACCGCGTCACGATAGACTTACAAATTGTTCTTACAGAAACATTTTAATGTCGTTTACATATATACTACATCTAAATAGGAAAGGGAAATGAAGTCCTGAATCCATTTAAAATTGGATAGTATCCGCACCCCGCTTCTCCTAGTAACACATGTAAAGCGATAAACACGAGAGAAGTGTAATTTTATAATGGTCAGTGCTAATCTATAAAAGCCCAAGGTCGGCAAGGTCCACGAACTTTCAACCATCTCGAGTTCGACGTCCAGATACTATCAAACAACTGTCTGGTATAAATATTTATGACTATGGTTAATAAATTAAGCGACTAAACTTGGACGTTGTTTACAAAATTTAATCGCAAATTACATAAAAATATACACTTATCTTTATAAGAGGTGAACTCAAACATTGTGTACGTACAGATATAGTATATAGAGTGGCCGTAGAGCGTCGCACGCGCCGGGTGCCATGACCTCGCTCAATGATACGTTTTCGATGTGAATAGTGTGTACAGACACGCCGCGGCGACTGTGTGCGTGGCACCCACACTCGCGCGCGGCTTGTTTACATCAACACACGCGCAACCGCAGCGCGACTGATAGGGCTTGATACTCATGTTTTTTACTTTACTTTTATACGGTTGACCTTGAACGCTATTAGAGGGATGGACGGGTCAATGGTAAAATAAAGTAAATGACCTTTACATCGCCTCTTGATTGAATTATTTTAGTATTAGTTTCTTATGTTAATCAATTTAATTAAACATTTAATTAATGTTGTTTCCATTAGTAAAACTGAAGGTAAGGTTTATGCAAAAATAACCATTGTGACGAAATTATTTCTAAATAGTTAAATACTAAGCAAACTTTGAATTAGCAGTGCATCACATTTCTTATATAGTTAAAAAACACTAAGGATTTTTTATCTAATTATTATTAAGCCCTTTTTCTGATTTAAGTTACAAATCGACTAATGCGATTACATGAATTATTACGAAGACACAATTAAAATATTCATGTATTATAAGTTTTCGATATACGGACACGATTATGATAATATCAAAACAGTTTATAGTCCGACTTTCCGCGATTAAATTGACGAATGCGCGATGACGCTCGGTATTGCACGCACGCACACAGGCGCGCGCGGCTAGTGCATGCGTGTGCGTGTGTTTACAGATAATAAAGTACAGGCGAGTGTTCAACTCGTGCGCACTATATTTGTATGCCAGTAGCTTTGCCCCGCGTTTGTTGTACCCTTCGATTTAATTTGGTCACTGCCTTTTATTATAGCAGAAATTTATCTTACGCCATTTTATGCGTGCCTACCGATAAACATGAGTGCGAAATTATTATCGGTCCTTTTGGAAACAAAACAAAACAAAATCTTCGTTAAGAGAATGTGCCATAGATAAAAATTAGATTCTGACTTAAAACCTCCTTTACTGTCTTTTCTAAGTTAGTTAATTTCCCATATTATTAATAATTTAATTCAATAACTCATTCTTACAAATAAAATCGTCCATTCAACATACTTTCACAGGCATAAATTCAATCAGTTACAATTTTATTTTCAAGCAAGACTACATTAATCTTCACTAAATTCTGCGCGGCACCTTTTGGTATTTATTTGACAACGCGACGGTAAAATATATTAGGAGCCATGCGACGCGACGTCGAGCCACATCTCTGGAAGATGATTACAGAGCTCTTTTCATCACATGTGTTGATTTTTGTGAGTCCATACTTGAACAAATTATTTTAAAGTATGTTTACAACAGTCGCCCTACATTTCCTAACTAATAACATTACAAGTAGGTTATACAGTATAAAGTATAGGCCGTGTTGCCTAAGGTCCTTAATGAGTACAAATGGTCTCGCATTGCCCTATTTGTCGCAATCATCTCGTAAACTAGATGAGCATCGCCACTCGCCACTCGCCACTCGCCGCTAGATTATTTGATTAAAGTCATTTTGTGTTTAATTTATAATGCGCTTATAGTAGAGAAACTTTCCGTGCCCTAGCTACTAATGGCTTCTGAGATGTAGACATGATTATCTTGTAATTTTAAAAGGAGAAGTAACTTCCATCTTTCGCTAGCCTTTACTTTCTATTAATATTTTGAGAACTAAAGGTCACTGCGAAGGTTTTACCCTCGAAAGTGAAAACCAAAACTCAAGTCTAAGAAGAAATATGACGAATAGAGTTGAGAAAGCCGTGAAGACACGTACAGAACGGTGACCGAGGGATTGGTTACTTTCGCACTCTTCTCCGCAGTAGTTACTGACAGCCAGTAAATGGATGGTCAATAACTGCGTAATGTACAATTGTATAACCTCGAAGTTTCCATGTAGTAATTAAAACAACATACATTTTCTCGGAATAGGCCGGTCATTGTTGTGGTTACAGAGAATTATGTTATTTGATATCAATAAATATTATTCATTATAAAATAATATTTGTTTAATGGTATCGAAGCTGCCTGCAGTCGCCATATTTAAATGTGAGGACCACAGACAAAATCTTGGACATAGCTTTTTTTTTAAATGTAATAACAATTAAGAGAGTTATACAGATTGAAAATTTATTAAGACAAGAATTTGGCGCACTTCTTTTGAGTCTTCTACGTCACAAACATATTCCGACTTTATGAGCTTCTCGGTTCATCCACACAGAGGGCGCTCCACATTTCCTCACCTATGGATAGCTGGCCAAATTTCTGTTCTCACTAAGACTTTAAGAACTGTCAACGTTTCAACATGGTATCGTTACTGCCATAATTTGGTTATAAAACCGTTATCGAATAATAAACAATATGACGCAAAATTGAACAATTTATCAATAAGTGCGCAGCTGCGGGTGATGATTCAACAGTGGACTAGTGTCCCTTATACAGACCGAACTAGATGCCTTTTCTATTACAATAATCCAAAAGCGGCTTATGCACTCTGTACTTTGAACTGGTACTGTGAGTATACTCCATTTAATAAAAGCATTAAGTCACAAGACCCAAATACATTTAGTCACACTACTGCATTAACCGTGGACCGGAATAAATACGCAAAATGTTTAATTTAGACTGTAATGGAATTTGACAATGACAATTTTTGAAAACCATTTCAAAATAAAAACAAGGAAAGGAAACTATTACATTTAACATATTAATTAAACAGCCTAATGGTTACGGGTACGGATTTCCGATCACGCGGTACAGAGTTCGAATTCCGCCACTCGCCTTCAGTCGCGGACCATTCTTAACACGAACCTAAAGCTTAATTGCAGTGGTAACAGAAATATTACTGAAATAATCTGCTTATATTTTTACAAAATAAATTATTAAATCGCATAGCCGCATTGTGCAATCTGTCCTCGACGGTATTTCCAAGCCAGTACGACTTAGAGTCCTTGAAGAAGCGACCGTACCTCTTTCTAAGAGGCCAATGTATCTGCTCCTCTAGTGTTGCGGGTGTCCATGCGCCGGTGATAGCTTTGTTGTTCACGCTGCCCGTTTGTCCCCTAATCTTATAAAAAAGGTCCATTCTCTGAAGGTTATTTTGCACATTTTCAGAGTTAATCTTTCAAACATTAAATAAAATCGCTTAACAATGTATCAACAAAATTTTCCGCAAATAAAATTTTATTATTACGAATATTGGCAAAGTTCTTTCATCTAGGTTAAGTTTTTCCATAGAATTGAAATTAATTTTATTCACCAACGTAAATAGAGTAACAGAATCAGTGACGTGATCGTAGAACCAAGTGGTAGTTTGATTTTTCACGTATTTAATAATAGCTTCCATCATCAGTATCAACTGCCAAAAGTCGTCCACTGCAGAACGTAGTCTTCTCGCATCGATTGCTACGTTGACAGGTCCGGTGCCGCCCGCATCCAATAGCTTCCACTAACTGTAAAATAACACAGTATCAAATGGTAATCGATCTATTTACCCAAGAATAAAAATCTTAGTATGATAGTTACAAGATGGTAGAAGCTACACATACATTTTTAATTACAATGAATTTGGATTGCGACAGAATGAAATAAATTATTGAAAAAACATTTTTTTTTATTAATTTGGATGGAAACTTAGTGCCAGTACTAGCTTTTTAAACATCACAGGAGGAAAAAAATTAAGTTATGCTTTAACTAGTACTGAGGTAACCAAAGCGTTAATAGCCTTATGGTTAAGGGTAAAGATTTTCGATCACTACTAATGAGTCATCGACGCGATCATTATTCCGATCATTAATACAAATTAAAGCATAACTTACTTTTTTTCCTCCTGTGGAGTTTAAAAAGCTGTCTTACTAATATTTCTTGTAACCATTCCTGGTAAGCTTGATAAAACTTGTGTTAAGATATGGTTCACGACAATAAGCGAATTGGCAGGATTGGTACCCGCGACCGCTGGATCGGTAGTTTGTCCCGATAACCATTAGGCTATTGGCGATTCAATTGTCATTGCAAGTAGCCGGTTTGTTGCAGCTCGTGTAAATGTTAGAAATCAATAAGAGGCATCGAGATAGTTTGTTGCGTTCGGACTGACACTCGTACTCTATTTGCCGATCAACTCCCATTATCTGCAGCAATTTAATGTCAGTCGCCAAGTAATAAATTACACATTTTACTGAGACGATGAATCCCTTTGAATGCGCCGTCCCGACCTCTCATGTACCGAGAATTACAACCGCAAACGATACTGGCGTATAAATAATAATGGTTTTCTTGAATAAATCTTTAAATTTATTTTTCACAGTTATTTTCACAAGAGTTCTTGTTTGACAATGTATCGAAAAAACAGTTTTTGTCTTTACCATTGGTTTTACCATCGCATAACGCATATTCAAAATATTATAATCACAATGACTTGCAAAATAACTGAATTGCGTCCCTTTTAAATATTCTGTCTAATACTATATATTATTTCTGACTAAACAATTGTCAATTTTTCTTATGTCTACTAAAGGTCATTTTTTCCTACACCTTGTCACTTCTCAATTACATTTTGTAGATCATGTAAAAAAAATTGTTTTAAATTTCATAGAAATTCATTTAATTTAATGCCATACAAAATATTAAGATGTTTCTTCTACGCAGCATCTAATAAAATTGACGACAAACGAAAAAAGTTATTTAAACACACGTTGGGTCGAGCCAGTATTGCGCCTAGCTGCAGGCCCGTGGAGGATCTTTCTTCAAGGTAAATGAAACTGAGATCGATTCGCCGTCGTTACGGCTTATTCCTAACTAGATGTTTACTATACCTTTAAAGACGATTATACAAAAATAAGGGAATTGACGAAATTGACGAAATACAATACATCAGTATTGTATTTCGTCAAAGCATCAAGATTTAGCAAATCCATTCATAAATTATTACACAAGGTACATAACATATAGAAGGTTGGTGGTTCGTCGCGTTGTGCTCATAGTTACACTACTAAAAATATAATTCATGACACAATAACTCAAGATAGCGATTCGAATGCCGGAGCGGGACTTCAACTAATTGTTATAGATTTGTCAGGCGGAGTGCCGATTGTGTGGATATGGTAATGATAGATACACATACAATTATTGTTATACTCTTGAAGACAGACAAAAAGCCATACAATTAGTATCATTTTAATTTCATCATGTTACATAGCTTTTGTGACACAAAATTAATGTTAAACTTTATCTGTTATTGCTCATTCTGAAGAATGTATTCTAAATTTATTAAAATATGCACAAATTATCATATAGAATTCAATTTTATTATACTAATACGTTGTCCCATCGCTAATAATAAATTTATATGGCAGCCATTATCTGTTCGACATAAATTTTGTTCCATCGTCAGCTTGACTCGTGGCGTCAAGGATGTCTTCGTCATCGTGTCAATCAAAATTGTTAACTTCTGGAATCGAAGAATCATAAGTCCAAACATATTACTTTCTTACATCACAAAGCTTTAACAATCATCCTTCGATCTTTCAGTTAGTTTTGGTAAGATTGGTACCCAGATTTTGGTGATAAGGACACCCCAAATCAATGGTAAAATTTGCTTTGAATTGAGTTTATTTTAGAGAATAACTTCGCAGATTTGTAGCAGCGTCTACCCTGAACATACCAAGAGCAATCGGAAGACTGTACGTATTTGAAGATTTAACGCTCGCTTTTCCAGTGAGTAGTAAGAATGCAAGCCGGGGCGTTGTCGCCGGGCGGATTATACAGCGAGCTTCACGAGACCGGGTGGCTCCCTCTACTGGATTTATTACCTCACTACAAATTGAAGTGTGCCTGATATATGGGGAGCGAATGTTTGCAGCCAATTTCATGTTTATGTTACCAATATTAGCGAATACAATAAAACAAGCTACGTTAATATGAGTAAGTAAATAATAGACACTACGAATTAGTTGTTACAGTCATTTTTATGAATCTCGGAGATCTGAGAGACCAAAGACCTCAGAGTGATGTCGTTAGGAAAAGGCGCAGAATATGTATGCCAAAATAATTTATAAGCAGTTTACTAAAATGTTGATAAAACCTTAAAGAATGTGTAATCAGGGTAACTACACTGCCGATAGATATGTATGAAATGGCAATAGATTGTTATTTTTAGTACCAAATGCTAATAATACGCGAGCACGTAGAACACTGATACATCTCGAAAAGTATTTCAATCGTAGCCAGCAGTGAACGTCAAAGAACCCACAATTAATTAAAATAAGAAGTTATAAACAATACAATAGTTTGAATACAAAAGTACTAATAGATTTAAATGTTGGCGTAACATGTTCGGAACATTAATATTTCTTTTTGGGTCATGAGACTGACGTAATTTCTTTTCCTTGCGACTGCATCACGTAGGGGACGTGCAGCGCGAGTGCCGGGCGGCAGATACTCGACACATTAGTGCTGCCGGATATCTCTTTGTGCAATTGAATGTTGGTGACTTATTAAATAGTTTTGCACTTGTACATGAACTGAAAGACATTCTTAGACATATTTTCAATGACCACGATACGTTGAACGTCAAAACAGTAAAGCAAGTATTTTAAAATATAACCTTAAAATGTTCAGTCGTACACTTAATAGAATAGCAACTTTTCAACTTGGCCAGTTTCTTTACTAAAGTTTTTGTTAACATCATTTTTATAGGCCTCAGATACTTTATATATAGAAGAATACGCAAGAAAATGTTTCAATTGTTGTCTGTGAAATCAGCTTCGCGTATTATTTCCTTTAAAACGTTTTTATCTGTAATTTTTTTTACGACATTTTAGTGGCTGCGTTAATTAGACTGTTTTAATCAAGTCCAATTCGTCGCAGACGAGAAAGACAGAAATAAGTAAATGTAGCTAATTATAATTAAATGTTATTATGCGTCGCTGGGTCCGATGGTTACGTTTTAAATGAAGAGTAATTAGACTGAAGTCATTAACCTGTCTGTACCATCCTCGAAAACTGCTCGCCAATTTCAATTACAGATCTCTTAGGATACCATATTCGTTATCGTAGAACAATTTACAAGAGTCATTTTTTCGGTCTAAATATACTTTCAAAAGTACAAACAATGGGTTTTACTAACGTAACGCGTACCATATTTTGGTCACATCGTCACATAACACCAGATAGGATAGTGATCAAGCGCTGGCCTATTTTTCAAAAAAATAACCCCTAACTTGCACAAAATATAATGCACATAAAATTCTTCTGTAGTATGTCTTCTAATAGGAATTAATACTTCGCTGGTCGATTAAATGAATCAAGCAGTATCCTCGCCAAGTCTACCACTTCTTAGATTTGTTACCTGTCAGAGATTTTTTCAATGCAAAGTCTGGAATGTTGATGTAAATTTTTTTCTAAGTTGTATTTCATTTGCAACTCACCTTTGATTGCGGCAGGAGCGCTGCGTCCCCGCGGCGTCCCCGCGGCACGTACGCGCGTTCGCTGTAATTGCTGGCATCATTACCCGGCCGCTCGAGCCCTCGCAATGTCACTCGGAACTTTTGGAGAGCGTAATGCACGCTCGGGGCTAGGGGGATGATCTTACCACGTGTTTTGTGTTTCAATATGTGCAGCGTTCGTATTATATTATCAACCTACGTACATTAAAGGAAATAGATTTTGAACTAGAGTTTGCTGGTGACTTCATCAGTATAGAATTTAAAAAGGGCATAAGTTATGCTTACCCATGTTAGCGAAATATGTTTATTTTGATATTGTATATAGGCACTGCAATGTTCAGAACGCTTCTCCTTTTGTGTAATCCTAAATCTAGATCTAAATATAGATTGTCCCCGTTTTAACATATTTTACATTTGCTTTTATGTTGTATTGTGTTTAAAATACGTAACCGAAGCGAGCGTGGCACGAAGATAATAGTGTGACGAAATCCCGTCCGACACATCGGATCACGCGAACGTTAATTTTATTCGCAGAAAGTTAGCCGTTCTATTTTTCCTGTTAGGATTATCTGAAAAACTCTCGGAAAATCCGAACTCTGAGTCACAATTACGTGTTCCGGCTAAATAACACGTTCACGGCAACAATCGTAATTACATATACCGACGTCATTATTACTCTATAGGAAGATTTTACTATACCGTACTATTATATCGTAATGAAAAAATGATATACTATGAAAGTGCTGCTTAGTATGTTTAGTGGGGACGGCGGAAAGTTATTGGATGCGGAAGGATAACCGCGTAATGTGGAAGGCCTTTGTCGATCAGTGGGCAGACAAAGGCTCCAGACAATATGCTGGTTGCGACCAGTACATGTGGTACTAGCAGAGGCTCATGACTACGTTGGAGTACAATTAAAAAAATAGCTTTAGGTAACTCCACATACAAAAGCTACTTTCCGGTAAAGTCCCTTCGAAATCAGTCTCTCGGAACAATGCGAAACTATACAGATCAATATTGTGATACTAGTACAATAACATGAAGCGTTTCACGTTCATTTCATGATTGAAGACCCATTTCGTAATTAGTTCCCGCTCGGTCACCGGCCGCTGGCCGCAAGTTAATAATACGACGTTGAAACACATCAATAACATTATTGCCCAAAGCCGACATCCTAAAAAGCCGAAAATTGTTTATAATTCATTAAATAAACCTCCGTTATCGAACTACATTACACGGCCGCGAGCATCCCGACGCGTCCCGCGCCACGCATTTACGACCAATAAAACAAAACATTTTTTTAAAACATCAAAAGAGCCGACGTATAGTTAAATTTGCCGCCCCCTTTAAGGTTTCCGCCTCGAGTTTCTTGCGGAATTTTTATGTTACCGAAAAAATGTTGAAACACGCTACCGTCGCGGTGGACTATTTGGTATTTACTGTGATAGAATGCCTTAGACCGGTTCCCAAACATATAGCGCGACTCTTAGTTTTGTCAGAAAATATGTAAAACGTTCATAGTGAATGACATAAAAACATGACAAAACAGCTACAGTGGTACAAGGATTTTTTATCATTGACATGGGGGTGCTAGAGGAGTAACATAATTTAGTTGGACTTGTCCACCGGGTCAAACAACTTAGACGGTCTATACGTTACGAGACAGCTTTCATTAACTCCAAATAGAGATAGATAAAGATTTTTTTTGTGTAATGAATTCCAAATATCTATTTAGTATGTTAGAAATAAAACCTCCAGGAAAGATTTTTATTTTTAAATAAAAATAACTTTATTTATTTGTTCTCAACGTTAACTTTAATTGTGTCAAATTTCACGTCCATCCGTTCTCGTAATTTCTTTAAAAAAGCATAAAAGTCATACGAAGGTTTCGCTTTTGCTTAGTTAAATAATGATAACATAGAGTTAGTAGCATTTTAATTACTATGATTTTAAACTCAAAGTTTAGTTTTAAGTTTGTCTTTAGACACTATATTATGTCGACAGTCATCAGAGTCAACTTTCCCAACATAAATATTCAACCTTTATCACTCCGTATTCGATGTTGGGATTTGTGTAAAAAAAAAAAAGAAATTAGGTTCGAAATCAAAAATTAGCGTCCTGAAAATTGTCGTGAGCGATCAGCGCGCGTTCACGATCGCTCCGGGACAAATTGTCTGCTTTGAGTTGTTGTTGTTTTTAACATCATAATCTTTTAATTACGGCCGCTCGCGGATCCCATTCGAGCGCATTATATCACGCGCCGCGCTAATTCGTCGCGGCGTTGGCATGAATATAAAAAAAAATTAATTGCCCGCCTCGCTCGCCGGGCGTAACCCTAAATAAAATTACAACCAACAAAGAGATTTGATGACTTATTTTCTTAAATTATTGTCCTGGCTGTTTTGAGTTATCGCCGGAAACATTGCACCTGAGCCGTGTTAGCTAAATTAATACGAACATATGTCTCCTCCCCTGCTCGCTCTGGGAAGGGTAACTTATCAATAACACTGAAGCTGTACTGATAAATTGAGATTAAATTAAGTAAAGACATTTATTAACTAAATCGCAATTTTTTGATCAGTGTAGCTATTTCTTACAGCTTTATATTAATTCCAGTTAATACAACTACTTCTTATTAATAATAAATGTTTGTTGTAATTTCTTGATAAAAATTATATTGATTGAGAACTGCCTTAGAATTACCAAAATGATTTAATCGCTTAGCATCCTTCTCAGACCACTGTTATCGGGCATTGTAGAATGTACCGTACTTCGTAAGGGACTGAACTGATAAAATTCGATTATACGCGAATCTATCATGAGACCGTTAAACGGACTTTTTAATTGGCAGTTAACTGTTTACAACTAATGTAAAGTTATACAATGATTCAAGGAAGACGACGAGAAGAACATGACGCCGCATCAGCACACGTGTCGACTATCTGACTTCTAAATATAGAGCACGTTCGCTAATTGGTTGCGATTCGAGGAATTCGTTCAACAGCCGCGCCGGACAAGGCTGTGCACATTATAAAAGTCGTAAAAATAATTGATACAATACTTCTGTGCACTCGGGAACTGGCCGAAAGCGCCCCGCTGCGGAATTCACGGTTTCATTCCGAAACAATATTCAGTATTGTTTTGTTGTGTTAAATTTAATTAACAAATAACGTAACGTGTTGTCAAGTATTTGTACAATTATTTTTATTGGGGTTCTCGACATTTGAGTTGATGCAGATTGTTTTGGTTGCTTGAGTGGAAATGTCAGGCATGGATTTATGATTTACAAATGGAACTGTGTATTTTAAAATTGAATGTATTTATTATTAATTAAACAAAGCTATTAGTGTTGTATAAAACACTCGTGATTATTCATATAAGTTAATCTATATCTTATAAGGAAAATGTATATGTTGACATGTCCAGTGGGCCAGGCGTGACGCGAGGGCAGTGGGTCATTAAGAACATTAATCTGTTTGTAATTACAAAGGTAATCGTCATTCGTCCCACAAGCCGTAATCCCCGCAGGGCAATGTTCCAAGGCAAAGAATCTTCTGGTATCACTGCATAATAAAATCATTTCTCACTTGCATCCAATCCTAAATACAAATTGTCAAAATAATTGCTAAAAAAAGCAGTATAATGTAGCAAGGTATGCTCTTAGGTTGTTGCATTAGAAGCTGCTAGGCTCTTAGAGTTCATAATGCGTTCGACCTCTCAATGTCTGTCTGATACTAGTATGATCGCGAGCAAGTGATATAAATAATATGACCTGTATGTTGATATAATCTGTGATGGTGGAGCGAAAACAAATCTCAAAATAAAGAGCCATTCGGCAGCTGTGACGCCGCTCCCACCAGCTCGCCGCCGCGTCCGCTGACGAAAGGGAGACGCTTATTATGTGTTCATCTCAAATTTTACAATCTCTCCTGTCAAATATCTCTTCAGGCGCGCTCCGAACGTCGTATATTTTTGCGTTGTTTTCTGTAATCGTTTCGGGATGTTTCTTTCATCAGTGCAGTTGATTTGTTCGGTGAATTCACGATATTTAGTTTGTTTTCTCATCCTTTATTGATAACGGATATGTCTAAAGATGTGTTATCAATTGAATGTACGATGAATTTTACTTCTGTAAATCATTATAACTGTAGAGTCCGGGAGCATTTAAAATAGCGGTACTCTCCAATTACTGCGACTACAAATCAAATGAAAACATTTTCTCAAACGTAAGGCGGGAGTGAACATTAAAAATGTCACGATGTACAATATCGCAGTTTTGTAGCCGCGGAAACAAAACAGTGCAAAAAGGAATTAAATTTACGACATACCCACACGTGGGCCGCGGCCCGAATGTCCTGCAGGACGCCGCCGTCACTTCAGCCCTAAAATGGTTACATTTTATCGTTCACGTGCGAACAGACGTTTGTACACTGCTGGACAATAAAACGACTACTTCTTTTTATTGTTGCTAACATACGTCAACTCAAAAGCGTCATTTGGAAATGAAGAATTTTGTTTTAAAAGTATTAATATACTATTGTTATTTGTTTTCTTTTTATCGAAAAAGAATGCGTGTACGAAGCAGTTTTTATTAGTTTACTGTGAAAAATGTGTTTGTAAATTTACCCTGTCCGAGTCAGTAATAAAAGTTTGAATGAAAAAGTTTACTATGAAAACCAATACATGGGCGAACTTTTCCTCGGGAGCAAGTAATTTATGAACGAGTTGTGTATTTACGGTCAACTCTGGGGAGCGGACACAAAACGTGCACATACGGGCTAAAAGCAAATCACTCGCCAAAGGGCTTTCCTAGGACGGGATATAAAAAGCGAATTCCACGGCCGTAGCCCGAGCGGCGAGCGCTGCGTATTTACAAAAATAAAAGGTCCGCGCCCAAACTGCACCGAATTAAAAGCGAAACTTTTGTGCTATCAAAATTAACGGTACAGTTGTCAAAGGAGTAATTTCAACAAACAAAATGAGCCGGTGTAATGCTGGCCGGCGGGAATCGCATTAGAATAGGGCTGCACTCACTTCACCTCGGCCATTCACGTGAAACATGAGAATGTGAAGTGAAGTAATTTATCAACTCAAGTAGACCAAAATGTTATGGATCATCACTAGAACATGATACAGGTCAATACTGGAGAACTTTTCGACTTAAAACCTTTGTTTTATGAGACCGTAATCCATCTGAAACCGCAACTAAGCTAAGCGACTAAGCGTCTGCTATTTCTACGACCCTGAATAATTAACTTTATTAAGTGAAATTAACCAATTTATTAGTTTGACAGCTGCACTATTGAGTTCTTAACAAAAAGTAAATATTATCTTTTTCCTATGAAATGTTTTGTGACAACCCTATCCTGTAATCGTAGCGGGTTCGAATCTGTGCTGTGAGCCGTCGAAATTAAATTCCTGCGAATGCAGTTCGATGCGGCCGAAAATAACTTAGTAAACAAATTCGGCAGCGCACTGCATGTGAACTGCCCGCCCACCGCTATTTCAAGTGGCCTGTTTCGTGTTGGACATAATATTATTCATAACGAGTCACTATGGTAACGCAGAGAACAGGGTTCCATTTTGTTTAGCCAAGATCTTACTATATCTCGAGTCATTCCAAAAAGTATCCCATGCACAGACGTTGTCCTCATGCCAATTTTTTCCGTTTCAGTTACAATTTTAAAGTTACGTGCTAACAATCATCCATCCATACATCCACCTAAACTTTTAGTAAGATTACGATGTCATTCTGGATCCGTAAACAGTTGGTTCATTCACGTGTAAAACAATCGAAGCTGATAATTTCTTCGTTCACTTGACATTCTAAGATCTGAGTGCATCGTAGCAGTTCGCAGTAAGAACGAGATATAAACCGCATCCTTGCTAGTCTAGACGCAGGGTTTACATTAACGTGCAGCCCATTTACAAATGCGCGTACATCGGATACTGTTTACGCCGGTGCAGCGAGCTTTGTTATCGTCCCGATTATTTATTGCAGACTCAAATCTCATTTTGGGTTACAATTTATCGCTGCTACGGCCTATTCTGGGCTCTTATTTGGGTTGATGGTTTATTCATACATTAATACTTTGATGTAAATCCATACAGTGTCCGGTGTCAATCGGTTTTCGCTCTTGGAAGACTGTATATTAAGAATTATTAAAGATAACAATTAACTCTCTGGTATCGGATCTTTTACATATATTTAACATATCGTCGTCGTCATCAGCCCTAGTCCGCCCACTGCTAGACGTAGGCCTTTCCTGCACTCCACAGTGTGGGGTCCTCCACCGTCTGCATCACATTTTACACACGTAATTTATCACTCAATGTCGAAGAAACATGTTTGTATAATAACATAAATGGTAGCAGGGTCGTCAAGCAATTGTCACTATATAAACGTACATAACTGTAATCCAGTGTGATGAGCGGCTTGTCACCGCGGCGCAGTCCGCGAGGCGCAGTACACGATATGAGAGGAATAAACACAGCAATTGCAATCAATTTATTAACGGTTCAGCGACCTCTAACACCTATTGCGCCGGCGCGCGCGCAGATTAACTCAAATTATCTAATAATGTGGCCAACGAGCAGACGAGTCCGCCAGTCGCCAGCTGCCCGCCGCCCGCCGTCTGCGCACTACTACGCAGGTAACTAAAATGTACGACAGTCCCGACCCTACGGTACTACGAACTCACTAGGAATGGCAAACAGACTATCGATAGGAATAGTTAAGTAACGTTTATTAAAATTATTTTTAAAAATCAGAACAAATTCGATTATTTGATAATTTACCGCATTCTACCAAAAAAAAATTAATAAATAAAAAAAAGTAAAACATAGAAGAAATATTAAATCACATCGATTTCTTTTTAATAGTTTATTTGACAATTTTTATATCATTTTCATTTCTTTTAGCAGCTTTGACTTTTTCAAGGTTTAAGATTGATAATTCAAAAATGGTTTCCTTAGAGATGTTATCGACAATTTTCCTAGTATATGTTGGCAACACTATAGTACTGTTATAATTAGATAAATAGGTTAAATAAGGAGAAATTGGCGTAGTTCTAATTGTTTATTGGCACCGACCTCGCTCCGCCACGAGTCACTTTCCTCCTTACATTGTGACCGTATGTTTACAAATAACACGTGCAAAAAAGTTTTTTTTTTAAGGTTTTTCCCCATTTTTTTATATATTTATAATTGAAAAAAAACTTGGTGCATAGCGTATACGCTATTTTCAAAAGTAATACATTTTTCTTCTAAATTTCCGTTAGCCGTTTTGGAATTGTCTGCTAAAAAACATCCATACATCTATACCTTTGCATTTATGATTAGTATGGAGTAAGATAATTATGATGAGATTGTAGATGACAGTCGTTCATTAATTTTTTGTCCTGAAGGCTTTTAAAATGGTATATTAAGAACCTTCATTACATATAAATATCGTATTAAAAAGCTCCCACTAAAACACAAGAAAAAACCAGCGCGGTAGAGTAGTGTATAATAAAGCTACTACAGATGTGTACTTAGCGTGTCTGACTGCTTGTATGTGTATGTGTGAGTATGTTTTAGTAATAATAGATGTTGCCATGTTCGCCGGCAGGTCTACTGATGATTTATTTGCTCAGTTTAACGTCACATTTACTATAATTAATGTAATCATTGCGAACTAAACTTACTCTATCTCATTTTGTATTATTCTTTAAATTAAATATTAATAGATTTTAATTAATTTACTAATATTTCTTTCAACCATTCCTGGTGGGCTTGATAAAGCTTGCATTAAGATGAGGTTCACAATAATACAATGGTGGGATACGAACCTATGACTGCTAGATCGGGCCGTATTCTTATGTATTTATGTTTAAGTCTTGTAATCAGTAATAGTAAGAAGTTAACATAAATATATGTTTTATGATCTTAATGTTAGTGGCTGCTGGAAGTTTTATTCGAACAGCTAAAACGTGAGTGGTAGTACGTCGGCGGATTACACTGGTACATAATGAAGATATATAGTTTCAATTGTTTAAGAAATGTCTTACATTAAGGAGCTTTTTTATATAAATATTCGCTAACTATTGTTTTGACGATCTTCTATTTAATAGTAAAGTAACGAACCAAACAAAATACACTCGTATTTCTATTCATAGTTCGAATTAGCAGTTGTAACTGACTGTACTCGCTGTCAACAACGGTACGGTGCTGAAGACAATACAATACCTCGCTTATCAAAGCCGGTGCAACGCACTTCTGAACGGTCGCCGAACGAAAAAAAAACTGTGCCATTTTCAATACCGTTGGTCACACATTTGAATGTAAATGCATAATTATTTAGCATCCTGCATTATAACAGAGTTAACGGTGGCCCATTGTGCTTGATGGACAAATGATTGCGGATTTTTTTCTCTCCCTCGTTGTACATTTTTTTTATGATAGTGGGACAATGAGGCCGCAGCGCACCGTCGACACCGCGCTTCCGAGAATCTGGATTGAGGTTTACGCACTCGGGGGTACTGCGGGTTTGCACTATCTAACCACTTGTAAAGAAACACAGTGCCGTCACTCAATTCTCTTCGGAAAGAAACAGAGACAACACGAGTGTCGAGAAATTTAACAGGTTTACGTCGTTTAGTACTGTTTACTGTTAAAAAATTAAAAAAATACATAAAGATGGTCTGACTAGGGTCACAGTAAGATTACGAGAGCCTTTCCCTAGCTCTTATAATGTTTGTCGAAAAAGGTTAAAACAAAATTTCGACCAATCATTAACTTCACAACTGCAAACTTGCGCTGATATTAGCCTCGTGTAGAACTTTGAACATAAAAAATCCATTCCAGAAAATACTGTCTTCTTTCAATTCGGCGCCGTTCGATTCATCACCATTCGTTTTCGGCTGTCAACGTTTTTTGTACGAATCGATTTTCAAGCCAAGCGTTAGTTTCCGTGTGAACGAACAGAAACACATTACGTCGCGATGCAAACCGATAGAAGGTACAGTCGCACTTAGATGACACATTTGGGTTCAATCCAATGAGGCTTAACTGCGCACATTTTGTGTATAAAAGTGAATGACATTTTTTGCAAAACTTTTTAATTTCTCATCATACAACTAAAAAGTCGACGAAGAAAATGAAATCCAGTTCACGTTAGTGTATTTGGTTGGTCGTACAAATGTACTCCAGCGAGCTGTATGCAGTCGTGAATGCCTTAATATTAATACATTTAGAAGGCGGTCGTGTTTCAGCATAACCAACTTAAGACATGCTCGCGTTTGTACATCAAAATAATTCGAGGCGGCCGCTTGTGCGACGTTTTGAAACCTCATTAACAGCTGCCGCAGTAATTCCGTGTGTACGCAGCGCGGCACAGAGCGACACAGAGCGACACAGTGCCGGCACAGATTCGATTTCGCAAACGTCTGTTTGACTGGGGGAGTAATAGTCCAATATAATTACAAGGCGGCATTGAGTAATGTCTCTGTGTGGCGCACTGTGGCGCGTGCACGGTGCGGGCGCGGCGTGTCTGTGTGTTGATTATGGAAATGAGGAACATAGATTAATTGGTAGACAGAGTTATAACTAATGGCCGCGGTAACTTTAGTAGCGGATTGAAACTGAAAGCTTTGCATTGGGTTTAATGTGAGTTTTCTGTAAATCGTGTAAATAAAACTTTAAACTTTCGTGGATTTTACTAACATAATGTGCGTAAGAAACGGGATTCTTACCACGATTAGCCTCTTTGAGCTGCCGATATTTCTTAGCTTAGCTTAAAAAGCTTAGGTGCTTTCAAAAGTATTGAGAGAATTTAAGCTTGTTTATACTTAAGACATGTAAATAATAAAAAAGTAATTCGTGTATGACATTTATTTAAATAATCATATTCTAAACTGTATCGAGTGTCGTTTCAATCCATTTCACTTACTGAAAAAGTTATATTTGCGAATTTGCTTGAGGCTAATCTGATTTATCCGGTTTGGAGCGGTTCCAACTGGTGTGCGAGCTCGTCCTCCTGCACGCCGCTCGCCGCTCGCCGCTCGCCGCTCGCTGCAGCTACACGTTGCCTGATTATCATAACTACAACATTTGTAATAAGAAAAATTAATTGGTTTGAAGTGTAACCGTGAAAGAGAAATGTAAGACACAATCACAGCGTGACGTATTAATTACTGAACAAGAATCCCAACTATTATCCGCTACGTTGGGCCGAGCGGCTCCGAGAGCGGGGGGGGGGGGGGGGGAGAGGTGAATGTGAGAGAGATTAATATGACCCGATGCGAATACGAATTCCTTTGCGACGCGTTTTAAGCCAGTCGCACTGTCTTATGCTGTACTATAAACATTCATAAGCACTGTTAAAATAAATTATCAAATTATCTAATTGCATACAACCTTGAACAGAAGTGAAACACATCTCCTTATCATTTCATTTGTTACTCGTAATATTATGATTAAATATCTTCGTAGAAAATAACGCAGAAGTTAGACAATATTCCACCTATTTTCTCTATCCATCTTTCACTGATTATATACTAGTTACATCACGGTTTGACAGACTTAGCATCCAACAGTCTTCAGTTGAAGCCTCGGGCAGAAGAGTACGCTGACTCCCGATGCCCTAAAAACAAATTCGGGGCAATCTGCCCCGGCTCTAGGAGTGAAAACGTTTTTTACATCTTCGCATTCTGTGTGCAGACGTCCCTTCATTCGGTCGGGTGCACGATGCGTGTGACAGTTGAGAGTTTGCCAAAAACGTTAGCGAGAGAACAAGTTGACGCCGCGTTAGCACCGCGCTGGATTCCAGCGGACCGAGTGGCCAGCGCTCCACAGCACCGCACAGCGCCGCAGCTCGTATCTGACATAAACTTGAGCTGCGCACAACACGCCCGTGCACAGAGCTGACATAAACTCCGCTGGCTGCGCGATCGTGTTTTGTTCGGTTCGTCGATAAAGTTGCACTTTATTGTTTCAGCTCGTGTCGCGCGTGTTTGCTGTTTTTTGTTCCATTTCGTAACATAAATTTGATTACACACATACAAATATAATATGTTCGTTTGAACTGTTGAACTTTTGCTCATTGTCTGCCTTTCGCGTCCGAAATGAATGACTTAAAGAGTCTCTGAGGAATGGAGTAGTTGTATAAAATGCGCATGTTGTAGACTCGATGTAATCTTTAATAGACATGTAAAATTCAAGTCAATATATTATTGTCGAAGCGCACGTTTTTGCTGCGTTAATGTATCGGCAGCGAGCAACCCCGAGGGGTCAGCCACCCTGGCCGCTCGTCTGTGCGCTGGTCCCGAGGTCGTTTCACTTGCAACAATTTACGTCGTAAGCGATAATAAAATAAAATCTCATTCTTTTATCACCCACTCGTCTGTCTGAACGATTTCCTGCGCGTGCGATCGATGACTGCGCACTTATCTATATATGTACATAGATAAGTGCAATATGTTTGTTTGCTTTAACCTTGTCACTGTATACTAATATCACTATATATTTGTACTTGTATATTGCTTTGTAAATGTTTTTATTTTATAGCATTTATAATTGTGTCGTTATGTAATTATTAGTAATAGTTAGACGGTTTTTTTATTCTTTTTTTTGTCTTTTACATATAAAGTTATAGCCAGCGACTTTCGTATGCGGGGAAATAAAAAAAAAAACGTAGTAAGTGGCCAATGCAATTTAAGTACTTGTGAGATTACTAAGCGATAAATTAGTCACGGTAAAACAAAAATGAATCGGTTATAATCGCTCTGTTTAGTTTACATAATGTTAATTAATGAGATGTCTACGTGTTGTGCTGTCTCTGCTATCACTTTGCCGCTGTTCAAAGCAATAGTCACCAAAAACGGACTAATTACAAGATGCACACGAAATAGTCGGAGAGGGTGCGCGCGCGCATGCCAGCGTGAGATCAAAGCGAGTGCAGCGAGTTAAATTGGGAACGTAATGTAAACGCGCGCGGTGCCAAGGCTGCCCTCAGCGGTTGGCGTTTCGACGCCACCAAACACGCTTTCGACAAGTGTTCCTGGAGAGGATTCAAATTGGTATGTTTTATTATGAAAATGGACTATCTCTGTGGTTGACGGACTCTGGGGAAAAAGTAAGCTTTTTTCCGATTGTCTTCGCTCTATTTATAATAAAGGGGTAAATAACTTCTAAATTTCTTTAGTTGTAATTAATTGAAATTAAATATTAGTATAAGTAGATTGACTGTAAGGTTGGTTAATTGTCGCAACTAAGTTAAAAAAGTTAGAAGTATAAAATTGTGTTTATTTGTACAATGGTCTTCGCTTACTAGAAACGGGTCATGTGATATTATAAACATAAGCTTCTTTAATGAAACAGTTGTGCGTTAAGTGAGGTGTAACACTAAACAACATATAAACATTACACTAATGTAGTTACGAAATGCGTGCGCAATTCACAGTCGAGTTATTCGCAACAAGTGCACTACAAAGAAATGCTCTCTGTCGCGTCTATTCAATTAACATAAAACATGTCGGTGCTCGGCGCAGGCGGCCGGGGCGGAACGCCCTTCCGGATTCCTGCACCACTCATAACACTTGCGGAATTCCAGCCCGTATGACATTGAACATTCATTGCCAATGCGCAAACACTAACACTAACTTCACACAGAGAACAATGAAAGAGGGAATTAGGACAACAGAGCACTGATATTGTTTTAACGCTCTCATCTATACAGAAGAGATTACAGTAACATTCGGTTAGCAATATGTCTAGAAGAATTGATATAATGTTTTAGAATACATTCCAACATGTAACATATACCGAGAAGCCTATGCCCAGCAGTGGGCAGACAAAGGTTGATGATGATGACCTTCCATTTTGGATTCAAGATATACCTATTGGGCATTTCAAGAAGAAAAAAGTCCAGGGGACGCCATTGTTTTGCCAGTACTTGTGCTTACATTCTAAGAAGAACAGCCTCACTGTCCTCGTGTGAAACTAGCACAATATAAGCTCGCAGTACTGTCTATACGTACGGTGCACTTTTTTGATGCTTGCAAGTGATTGTGCAAATGCTCCGATTTACATAATTTGCTCCCCTTTAATGATGTAATAGATGAGCCCTTTGTTCAAATTACACTAAGAATGACCATTGTACATGTAATTACTCGCTAATTGACCGCACAATGCAAATTGAAGATCAGTAACTACAAGCAACAGCTTCTGTAATTTCCTTAGCAACACTACAAGCTAGTCTCGTGCAAAAAAATCTTTAAGCGACAGTTGCTTACAGCGTGTTACACCGATTTTTTATTTAATTAAATTGCCTAAACGTACATGTTTCTTTAAAGAGATATAAAAGCTGTACAATTATAGCTTCAAGTACAAGTATTGAAGCTATCAATCTACTTCTATGGACACCTACTTAAAAGATAGTGACTTAGCAGACATCGCCGGGCGCTAATACAAGTGCAATAAGTTAAATGTACAATTGTGTTTGTCGCGCGCAAATTATGCACATACATTTACACGGCACTGAAGGTACGCAGAGTTACATTACTAAGAGTGTACTTTTTACAGACTACGCATTTTGTGCGTGTGTGCAAGAAGTCAAAAGAGACGCGTTACACACATACACAGGCAACATGCTTCATCCTTAAAAGAAATCATTTAAAACAGAACGTACATAAGACTGGAATACATATTTTAGACTCTTTAAATAAACAATTTTCTCGTTTCAAGGTAATAATGCGAAATTAATTCGCAATAAGCGGGTGCAAGGCTTCGATGGTAACGAACTGCATGACCGTGCGTGACCCGGCGGGACAATGAACGCCTAGCCTCAACCTCGGCACCTCGGCAGCCCGCGGCGCCCCCTCGCGGCTCGCAGATACAACTCGCCAGAACTCATTTATCAACACTAAATATATATTATGGATTTAATTATGTCATACTAGTATCAAAGTAAGACGGGCAATATACCAGCAACCAGAAGAATCGTTGATGGGCGGCAATGAAGCGCGGAGTACAAGCGTAAATTAAAACTCCGCGCCTTTTCGTTTCCTAACTAATGATTAAAACAAAATCTCTGCGGGTCTAAAATAACATCGAAACAAAAAAGTATTTAGAACAAATAGCGAATAAAAGTTTCGTCAGTGTTAACAAAACTGTCAATGCCATGAGGAAATAGCTCGACGCGCAAATAAGGGTATTTGCGAGGAAGTGTCGATAATGCGGCGCTAGGAAGGTGCGCCTCGGATAGTGCGAACGGAAACACGGCGCGTAATGACATTGTGCCGCTGATGTGTTTGCTTTATCAATGCTGTTAGTATCTTCAACTGGAAGGAACAATCTCTTAAGTGCTATAGATATTTTTGACCGTCAAGTGTTTCACAAAAACACTTTTTCCAAGTCTGTATTTAAAAAAATATCAGATCAAAGTACACTAAATTCATTTTTAAGTTGTGATTTCTCAATTTCCTAAATCTTTTAAAAGTAAAGTAAAACAGACAGAAATCATGATCAAAATATTGAGACTTAAAACAAAAGCCTTGTACCCATTTTAAAGGAAATTACAAATGAACGTGAAATTTGACACAGATAAAGATACTCGAGAGGAAGTAGTATTTCAAGATCAAGAATAAAAAAATACGAATTGTGTTCGAATTTCAAACAATGGGTGACCGATGGTGACTATAAATAACAGTAGCTGGCTACTGAATTAAACCTATATTAATTCTCCTTATCGATAAGGTTTCATTTCCCAGTGTTACCATACAAAAGGCTATCTCATCAACTATTAAGGCTGTATTTGCATCAGATCGTGCAGTCAGGAGCGAGCCTTAGAGAAAACAATGGAAAATAAATAGAATGGCAATAGTGCGTTGGTCAGAGCAAAGCTTCAAGCGTTATCTTTACTTGAGCTTTCTGGAATCTTGATAAGTGAACACAGGACGAGATGATTTTATAGCTATGGTAATCTATCTATGATATTAAAATAACTTATATTCAATCAGACTATTTTCAGGTTTTTTATTCTTATCATGTTTAAAGAAGATCTATAAATAAAACGTCAATAAATTGTAGTAAATGTAAACGAACAAGTAATTAAGCAATTGTTAGCAAAACTAAAACGTCTTCCAGGGACCCGAGCCGGGAATTAGTTGAATACGTGAAAGGAGTGGCGGTCCGTTCATCAATTAGTCGAGCCTGAATAGGTCTATAATCGGCCGACAGAAGACACACGATAAATAAATAAGCGTCGTCCACATGCCTCGAGCGAAGGCTTCTCATTAAGCGCTCTACTTGAATGCCCGCACAACTTACACGAAATAGCGGGTATCAAAAAATAACATTTATTTATGACGGTTCTACAATTTACTTCACAATTACTTTCAAAGTTTGATGTTTTTGCGTAACCGTAAAATTTCAATCAATTTCAAGAACTTCAGCAGACGAAGCACACCTTTAATTTACCTAATATTGTTAAAAGTCAATCGTAACATCCCTTTTCTGTACATCTCTAACTATTGATATTCTAATTCACAACCACAATGTCTTTTTACCCGCATAAAAGTTTTATTAACCAGGTCGTAAGACACTTCATCGCTTGCACCATACCCGGAGACCACATTAAGCAGTTACGCTCATCAAAAATACTAGTCTGTAATAGAAACAAACTCGACAGGGAACATTAAATATTGAGGGACATTCTCCGACGGTGCGCAGTAACTCGCGGAAAAGAGAACACCACAAAAATTCTATTCAAACATTCTAGCTAAAATATTATTGTACTTTTGATATATCTAAGATAAAGTTGGTCGCATTTAGTGATAAATACATTAAGGTGATTATTACAAAACTAATATCAGATAATGTGGGTCACCTTAGTAAACTTTGTTGTTGAAGAAACATTACTTGCCCACATTTATCTTCTGTATAAGTTTTTCGGAGCAGACGACATTCAAAGATTAATCATCTCAGATAACTGTATAGTTATTAAAAAATAGGCTCATAGTATTACACTCTTAAACAAAAAATCATGGACTCAACCTTTTAAACTAAGCATAAATAAAAGAAAATGTTCCTAGTCTTATCCTGATTCCTTTATAAATTTTCCAGTGCGTTTAATTTTCATTTGAAAGTATCCATTAAAATAACAAGGTGACATATTTGAGGTCCATTACCGGCGACACATCTAGACAAATTGAAAATGATAAATATCCAGATTTGAGTGCCTATCGCCGGCCGTATCTCAACTATTACGTGGAAATAGAAAAAGATTTCTTCTCTCTTGGCAGTGAAAATTTTGGCATCGTCGGTCGCACCGATGCCAAGGCGGCGTCACCTCTATAATTTTTATACTATCCCGTACGGTACGGTATGTACATAACTCCGACTACATACGAAATCGATTTGGCGCACTCCGCTTGCACTCATCATTTATAACTGAGCCGGAGACACGTGGCCCAAAAACCAATTCCCGATTCCGACCAGCGGAAAAAAAAATTGTGCGTGTGCACTTGGCCACGTTTCCAGAATGTTACCGCTCAACTTCTCGTTTTAAACTATCGATCAAATGACATTTCTTTAATGAGCTGAGTCAAAAAATGTTCATTTCTTAAAATAGACACACAACAACAGCCATCAGAATATTATCAAGTACTTCCCAGTGGATAGGACTAAATAAAATTAGTCTCTAAGGAGTCCATTTTATCATCCAGAATATTTAAGACGTTTTCCTAATAGAACATCTTTAGATAGCACTAGTTTAGCATTTCCCTATTCTCAACCAGGGTATTTCAAAGTAATGAAGGTAAATTCTAGTTCCACGCAGCTCCTCGTATTTCCACGTCACCTAATCCTGGAGGTAATTATTCGCGTGGACAACGGTAAATATAATGAGAGGCTCGGAGCGTTTAGCGCGCCGCAGACCAGGATCTTGACATTTCTGACCTCACAATTTATGAACAATCTCAAACATTGCCACAAATTGCTCTAATGAATCACCGCTAATTGAACCTAAGTACGAAATGGCTTCTTTATCTCGGACTAATGATACAATACGAAGGTAAAAGATGTTGCCAGCTTGTGTCTGGATAGCAGCAGATCATTTACCAATAAAATGTAGTACAAATATTTCGATTATAGAATTTTTGATTCACTTTCTTTTGGAGTCAGTGTTATCAATAGGGAAATTACATAGAACACAATATATAAAGTGACACAGGTCAAAACGAAACGAGGAAAATATATAAATGAATGATTGTGCAACTAAAATTCTTGCACAGCAATTAAAATGGTATCGTCGTTGAATACTTTTCAGATATTAATGCCGAAATTCCGTTTGCATTTCTGAAGCTAGGAGCTTCGCAAGTGAACACAAACACGTCATCGAACACATACGAAAGCGGAGTCAAGAACCGTTTAAAAATTTAGATTTAAATTTGTGGCTGGCGCAGCGCCCCCGTACAAAACATACGTCTTGCAGTGCAATCGCCTACAGCGCGGGAAACAGAACACTTGCTGCCCTGTCCATTGCAATTATCCATGAAAATAGGCCGGTAACTACTGCTACTGTGTTGCTAGACGAAAATCAACTTTATGACGATAGTTTAAAGACGATAGTTGTTACATTTCATAGTGAACTATCGACGAGGGGCAAAGAAACCCGTGTTTCGCTTGAGTTCATTTCAGTTGCCATGCAAAAGTCTCCCTGAATAACTTATATACAGAGCTGAGTGATTCTATAACTCTATGATTATCTGTTGTCGCTTTGTAACATTTTATTTACATTGCACATGACAGTTCTTGCACATCTATTATGCTTATATATATGCATTGAGAGTGAGTAATTACCATTATGAAATTACGATGTAGGTATATTTTATTAGAAGCATCCTGTATGAGGGCGGCCGAGGAGCGATCGTCGTGGCGATCTTTGTGGGAGGCCTACGCTCAGCAGTGGGCGACGTGTGGCTGATATGATGATGATGATGATGATGATATTTTATTACAGCTTTGTAATATTATCTAAGTGAAATTGTTGTTAACATGTAAATATTTTTTCTTACTATTCTAGGCCATAACTGATGCACTTACCACATAATTGTATCACCTCTTAGTACAGAGACCAGATATTTTATAGCACTTCTGAAAATGAAAATTTGTAACGCGCCTCGGGAGTTCTAGCTTTGACGTCTCGGGAAATGTACATTCTGAATATGAAATATCTTCTAATTGTATACTGCAAAGTAATTTATCCTTACTTGAACTTCTATATGACAAAGTAACAATAATTTAACTGGAAATAGTGACAAAGTTTAATACTATGTTTAGAGTTAGTTTGACAGACAAGCCCTGTATGTGAACAGTTGTTAATTATATTTGAACTTCTTCATTTTAAAACAAAGATGTTTGATAGATTTAACTACACAGCAATGCTTCAGTTTTTTAAATTTTAATTGTTAGTATCAAACGCTTATCTCAAGTTCCGTCAGCTGCCATAAAATTGAAATTGTGAAATAAATAGTATTTAGAACAAGAAAAGCGAATAGCAAAGACCAAGTACTGCGGGATGTACAAAAAATCGCTGTATTCACCTTTCCCTGGCAAGCCTTTTAATCTCAATTATGTATTACAATGATATATTTAGAAGGGCGGCGGCGAAGGCGGCAGCGGCGAACAAGCGTTCCTCTTGCTCTTTTTAGTATCATAATGAGAATTTACGAGGCCGCGAGGGATGTTTTGGGAGAAATGCCACGTTTTGTTAAGAACATCCAGCCAATGATTTTCCGCACGGGGCCGCCACCGGCGCGCCAGGAGCCCGGCGCCGGGAATTGCTCCTGTTTATTACATTCGGCGTCCCACCTGTCTTCGATTTAATATTAATTTGCTTCTTGTTATGGAATTTAAAATATTACATCCATATTTATTTCATTGAATTGTTTTGAAAACGTTATTGTTGATGAGGAAATGTAATAATATTACTACTAATTGGACCGAGAACAGTGGAAAGAAATTATGATAGTTTTAACTTTGTTTACCTAAAAGTGTTTGCGTCTATTTTCACCGAAGTCATGTGTACGTATGCTCATTAATTTCATCTAAAATCCTTTTACCTTAACACGATTTACCTGACCTAATTCGGAGCGACATTGACATCCCGGTCCAAATGCTCCGCCTTGCGGGACTCCATCTGACAGGCTCACCTACATTGTACTGATTAATTTACATTTTCGCTCGCATTCGGACGCGAACTATTGCGAAGTGACCTTGAGGGGGGAACGAAAATCGCAAGTAAACACACGCATTCATTATGCATGCTGGTGTACCGGTATTAGCAAATATCTTGTGATGTACAATGTCCACCGCGTCACGGCGGACCGAAACACGTACGTGCATTATTTAGCCATTAGAGTCAATCAGGCACGAGGAAGATGTATATGCGACGTAGATAATTTATGCTTGATATTACCAGATGGTTCTTTCGTGAATTCTAATGTCTTGAGAGACCTTACTGACATACTACGGATAAAGGTCAAAACACACTTTATTAACAAATTATTGTAGTTATTTAATCAATGAAATAAACTTATCAAAACAATGTATCTGAAACGAAGGCAATAAACACATTAATAACAACGAAAGAATTTAATTTACAAAAACATTGCATCAAAATGACATGATTCAAATATAATCGTTACGGTCGCAAGCCGCGGCGTCGACAAGTTCACGAGATATCGCATGAGCGGCCATGTGCAGTACACCGGGTCAATAGCATCTGTGTAAATGTGGCAATTAACAAAAACGTCAAAACAATCGACGATCTCAAAGCAAATCCCGTAAACTAACAACGCGTACAGACTAGGAGGTAATCGTTTACTTTGGTAACGTTCATTTTACAAACTACAGAAACGCGCATTACCGTTTCAACGTATCTTACGGGGGCTAAGAGCACTACATTAGAAGCGAGTATAAAGTATTTTATCATCCAATGGACAGTAGGCATGGATCTTTATACTCGTGCGCTTTTTAACGCCTAGTCTGTACCCGGTCTGTATTCCGGCACTGAAACGGTTCGTCAACGGTTTGGCATAGCGCCGGACGTTTGAATGAGCACTTTTATTTGGGATGAGGACGTCATATTTACAGCGAGCTTTGAGTCCGGTTGCCAGGTGGGTTGACGGCATCGCGTCTACAGATAAGAAATGGTAGCGAATGAATAAATAAACGTGCTTATTTCGAGTGGATTTTAGGGAAGCGGGAAATTGAATAAGACCATGAGTAAACACATTTACACAAACAGCAACATGTTCTGTGTAAATGAATGAATGCAGAATATGCACATAAATGTGCGTCATTTTGATTTCGTTCCATTCTGAAGTAAACTCGTCCATATCTGAACGGGTTCCAGATTATCGTAACAAATGTACTCTTATAACGTGTGCAAGTAAATCTAGCTCTGAGCTATCCAGCATTCGAGGAACATCCGCCACGAGCGTTGAATATGTTAACTGGGTGCTCTGTCGGTAAATATGGTCCGCCGACATATTGGCTTGCAAGCGTATCGATATATTTTACATTTGAATTTCAAAGTTCAAAGCAAAGCTTAGTTTTTATGCATCGCTCTAACCGAGCTTACGGTGGTCGGTCGGTCGGCCGACGTGACCGGACTGGCTGATGCGAGCGCGCAGGCAGCGCCGAGCCACGACATAGAGCAGCGCGACATGTTGAGACTTGATAGAACATAGACATTCTATCAATAATCTTGATCAAGTCCTTTTCTTAAATAGTCTAGTTAAATAACAATGAATGGAAATCGCTCGATACAAAAGTGCAAATTGATGATTTTGTATTAATCAAAATCAAAAACGTTTTTAAATTCTAACAATATTCTGGTGTAGAAACGATCATTGGAAAAATTTGAATCAATAAGTGTTACATTATTAGGTAGAGAAATCAACAGATACTTTAGCAATTCTGTTGACACATAATAAAATATGAAACCATTACGTGCAACTTCATAACTATACATTAAAATAATCAAAGGACTCATTAACAAAGTAAATGTAACCTACTTTACCAGTTCTCACGGTTGCGAGCTACACCTAGTGCGACAACAGGTGGAGGCCTTAGCTCATTTCTCGTAATCTATTCATACTTTCTAGTGCGGAAGTAAGTTATTACCAATTGATTACATTAAAATGTTATTACATCATCTTACGTTGCTTAGGAGAGCTTGTAACATGGAATAAGGTGTTTATTATGTAGTATTATTTTTTTACCAGGAAAGAAGGCGAACTAGCAGCGGGATCACACAGGTGATCATCGCAACCAATTAACATCCACAGTACTGGAGAAATAGCTTATGTATTACCGGCCTATAAAACTTATTTTTTAATACATTTAGATTTTCATTCGTACCATTACAGAACTGTTAGAATTTTAAATGAATCTTCGTGCCCGGCACAAAAATTTGCGTAATACATTTCTTACCTTCGTATCTTGATTCAGTTAAATTTGTAACTTGTATTTTTAAATATACGACTACTATATTCCATCTCTGTCTATGGTTGTTGATAATCTATGCCCGGCGGAGCTGTATCGAGTACAAATTGCGCGGACTGTACGAAAGTCGAACGAAAATAATATTGTTTCTTTAGCAAACATTTGCTCGTGCCTTATTTCGTGTGTTCCTCCGATAAGTAAACAATGCTGTCTGCTAAATTTGATTTAGATTTGATAGGGAATGTGGATTTAAATTTATACAAGCACAAGCTGTCGCCCGCGACTCCATTTGCGCTGTATTGATGAAAAACTTCATTTGTTCTTCCAGACTTTGTTCTCCATCTATTCAAATTCAACATTATTCAGGTGTTCATCATCATCACCTGGCCGTGTCTGCCCACAGTTAGACATAGGCCTTTCCCCATGCCTTCCACAGTTCGCAGTCCTCCACCTTCCGCATCCAAGTACTTCCAGCTGTCCACACCAAGTCATCGGCCCACCTGAACGGAGGACGCCCCACACTCCTGTGTGGCTGTTCGGGAGTTACTTAACAATTAACTTCCATCCATCCATACATTTGTTTCGCATTTATAATGTTAGTGAGAAGTAAGATAGATGACCCGTGGTAATGAACGCAATTGACGGTAATACGATAATAGAGTTTGCATAATGCGAGCTGTCGAATGAATATGTGTCTGATGTTATTTGGTTTCGCAAACGATACGCTATTCAATGGTAATCCTCGCGGCCGCTGCACTCGGCGGCGGCCGCGGGTCCTTTTGCTTCATTGCTTATTCTATTAGCAAATATAACTGATAATGAAAGTGAAGGGAAGCATATTCACTAACGATTTACGTATATATAAAAAAAAACATATTGTTTAATTTAATAAAATATCATTGCATTTTAAAGTATAAAGTGACAAATGAAGAAGCTTCGTGATGTCCGCCAAAATACATTCGATATATATCTGTTTTCCGGATACGTTGATACCTTTAATTAAAAGAAGATTGCGCAGAAAGGCGATATTTCGTCAATCTATGCGTCACCTCCCCTGTCAACTCTACGTACTCTTCCTCTAACTTCCTTTTAAGAAAAGAGTAAGAAAAATTAAATGTTGAAGCTACTGTTTCTTACATCCACATTGGTAAGGGCGCTGAGAACAATCTCTTCTGCAATTGAAATAACAAATCTCCCAGCCGTGGCAGCTACAGGGTAGACAGAAAGTAAAATCATAACAGTGTTTTTAATATTAAAAAAAAAATGTTAAACACTGCAAGTCGCTCCCAGTTATTTTGTAAATCGTCCGCTCTAAACAAACGTAATTCAATAATTATTTGATTAGTACTACATTACACGAGGCCGTTACAAGCGAGTGGTGTACACAATTCTCAAATCAGGCAAACGAGATGCGACCGCCACCGCCGCCACCGCCGCCACCGCTGATGATGACTGTCATTATACTTAATTTAAATAATCCCTCAGACGAATAGATGATTTGTATTGTAAGTACAGTCGCGTTCACAAATCACACATTGTCATTTTTAATCTCTGTACCGCAAAAGTCGTAAGTTTCGATGTTTGGATGTATGGGTGTTGGTTGCCGAGCTACTCAAAAACTATTAACAACTAAGTAGATGAGATAAGGATGAGAGAAGGTGAGAAAGGTCTATGTCCAACCGTGGGTAGACAGGGGCTGATAGTGATGAAGCTATGGTCGGTGGCTAGCCATACATATCATTAAAATGTTTTAAATCTGATGAAATCTAATGAAATGCCACACCTTTTTTGTTTACAGGAGTAATTATTTATAGCTGTAAACAAAGATGTTGAGATTATAACAAACTTACAATGTCGTCAAAAATAAAGGAACACTTGATAATTAAACAATAAACTATCACTAGGATGTTTGTAATATACAGTGAATTTCTCTGAAATCTCACCTAAATATACATCTATATTGATTTGTTTATATTTGAATAACGTATTATTATTTCTTAAACACTTTATCACGTGAGTGTACATGTTGTGTAAGATCAATTTTCTAGTAATAACGGGATAGGCCTCCTTCTGTTCCGTTCGAATTAAAGTCGTAACTGCCAGAGACAATATTAACTTTATTGCATTATCTTTACATTTATGTTAATTGACCTCGTAATTTAGTGACGTAATTGGGACGGACGGACTCGAGCATATTTTATTAACAATTTAGTGAAAAAGTACAAGAGCGAGATAGGGATAGTTGACAGATAATGGATATGTTTAGAAATTAGTTATAAGATCTCACAAATATGAAAAAACTTAATACTTCGTACGGTGAACATGCTTTAGCGATGTCATCAAGCATCAAGACTACTAGGTTCTTCTACCAAGTACGACAGTTCTTCGCGTGTTTCCATCAAATAAAGTATTGACTAATACTTATATTGCTATATATAAAGCATATAAACAATGTACATTATGAACGTGTTGTATCACACATTGGGATGTGAACCTTGACCGACTGGTTGGGTCGACGACCTGAGCCACACGCGCGACGCACGCGCGGCCGCCCCGCACGTCTGAACACACGTGCGCTCAGACACGCTACCTGAAATCAGTTGTTTTAAGTTAAACTATCAATATTAGATCATTGTTTTGAAAAGGGATTATCACTTGAAAGGTATTGTTAGGAGTTAATAATTAAGGAAGTATTTTAAAAAAAAATAATTTAGAAATAAGAGTGTTGTGTTGGCAACACCAAGGATGTTAATAATATAGAGCACAATATTTAGTAATTGTAACATTAATACAAATGGCTTCGGTTGCCATGGTAACTAGCTGTAAGAATTCCGCGGGACGCGTGAGTGCCGGAGACGAGTGTTCTGCAATTGTTTTAGAAGCAAAGTTAAATTCATAACTTGGTCCTCCGCTGTTTTGACGTTTATAATAAGTGTCATTACGATTGCTAAAGTATTTATAATGTAGTTAATGTAATTTAATACAGATATTAGAAGTCATTTGAAGAAATACTTACGTAATGATAATAATAATAATAATGGAAAATATCAGGTGTACGCAGGAGTAACTTCAACTATTTTTTCAATCTCTGAGCAATAGCTAGTTTTAAATAAAATAAAGTTAATATGAATGTTATCAGTTGACAGTAGGCAATAAACACTCAACGACTTAAACAATTTTCCGTCGTCCTGTAAATAGTCCGGGCTGAAGTTGGCCGCGGACCAAAACGTCAAGAATTCATCGACTAATGGCCGACTTCCGGCGGGACACGCTCATCGGAATAGATAAATGCGTTGACAGATTTTTTCACAGCGTGTGTTTCACAGAAATTACGATACATGGCTTCAGGAAAATACGCATTTAATAAATAATTTATTGTATTTAATTTTGCTTTTATCTGAGCGGCAAATGCGCCTTTGAATACGGGTAGATAACACAACATTACTGTTAATTGTATCTTATCGCTACAATTTCGACCTGATAATATTAATAAGGTCAGAGGTGAATAGAACTTTGATCGTTTGTGTTTTTTTTAAATATCGACCTTTATACACATAAATGCAATATTATATTACACACATAAAAGCTCCAATACTATAATAGTCAGGGGTACGCATTTCCTATCACAAGTCGAGAGTTCGAATCCCGCCATTGGACTATTGTAAACTGTATCCTAGGACAAACCTAGAGCCTAGTTGGAGTGGTAACAGAAACATTGGTAAGTGAATGAAACTGTCGTAATGTTTTTATAATAAAAAAAAATACAGTTATGTTTTGTTTGAATTAATAAATAATTAACGTTATTTATTTTATTACTAATGTAATAATAATTACGTAAGTTAATTAAGTTACACTTCATGTTAAATAGTCAAAAAACTCCTACGACCATAAAATGCGGTCTTCTTTAAATTGAACGGAAATGGTGGATCAATAAACTGTCATTTAATTGTTAAACTATTAAAGATTGTGTAACATAACTAAAACAAATTAGTGTAATGGTCAATATTCTCATATTAATTAAAGTTTGTAGAAGAAAAAACTAGAATAATTATAGTAGGTGACCTTGTAAGCATAAACTTCCTTGGATATAAGAGAAATTGGTAGGAGTTCTAAAACATTTAGCCATTGATATCTATATATTATAAATAAGACACATCTATATCTGTAGATTTATAATCTATGAATACAAATGTTGATTAGTTTAGATAAGAGATCTATAGATTTATTTGTAAATATAAAGAGTTGCATACAAGTTCGACGTGTAATGAAGAAACCGATTTGGATTTTCAAAATGTCTTTTTGTATCGTAAATACAACACGGAGGGAAAATATACCTACAAAATGTATCTGCTTCTTTATCGCTGTCAAATGCTCTGGATTAGGTATCCATAGATTATATATCTATGTCTGTAGGTGACCGAGTGTTGTCACTGCTACAACAGCTGTGCAAAATGTGATGATATAATATGTTTGAAATGTTCGAGATAACAACACGATTTCTATAAGTATGTAAACAAGAAAAAAGTAATTTTATACTAGGAGTATCGACCATCGTCGTAAGAGTATAGTTCGCGCCACAGTCGGCGCGCGGCGCTGCATTGCGAAATATAAATATAAAACTCATTGAACTAACGGAAAAACAAACATTTCACAAAGTTCTGTTTCCATTCAAGAAACTGTTTCACCTTCATTGATTCTAAAACTGTTGAATCAATGAACGATGGAATTCGTAGTAATCTGTAAGAATGTTTTGAAAGTGAACTAGTACTACTTCTTACATACTTGTTTAATTCAAATTTAAAGTTTGAAGTTTAATTAAAAAAGTAATCTGTACATTCCCGCATATATCACAAACAATCCAGTAATATTTCCGTCAAAATGGCTCCATCCATTTTGGACATTACCCGAAACAAATACAGACGTTGATCACTTTTCAAATCAGCCAGGTCAATCCAATATTAGAGGATAATTTGACCAAAATTGTTTTCCTAAGTACTTTCATGTCAATCTGAGATGCAAGGCCATCTTGCGACCGTTCTGAACACTAATCTTCTGATCGTGCATTATTTATAACTGTCGGAGATCATGATCATGAGAGTCAGCTCGCACAATCGAGTGCAACAATCGAGCTGCCAACTCTGTAAATAAAGTCATAACTATTAAAATGTAATAAACGAACATTTCCGTTACATAAAAAGGCAAGATGCAAGGGCACTGCTGCTGACCCCTCGGACGTCCTCTCAGCAATATAAACACGCTGGATTTTATCGATGGAAGCTGTTAAAACGAAAATAGCTTTTATTATTGGAATCTCGGGCCAAGCGATAATCAATTGGCTACCGACGAGTTCCTTATTCACTCCATCCAACGCAAATATTTTGGGTCCTTGTTAAATAGAATTAGCAGTAGATTGTATACATTACCCGCGGAAATACTTAGAAGTAACCTCGTCTTCCTAAAATAATACAGACGGCAAAAGAAAAATAAATAAGGATACAAGATCAAAAAGTTATCAGGTCCTCCTTCTGAAAGCAATCTACAATAGATTCTTTTATTGAAAGAAATGTCGAAGTTTTTTTGTTCATTTCATCATCGAACCTAATTTTGGGTTCCGAGATCTAGTCAATATGTTTTTGGAGCAGTTACGGTCATAGTTCTGTACTAGTTCTACTTCTATTCTATACTAGTATTGTTCTATGATAACCGAGCTTTTAGTAAAAGCAAAAAGTAAAAATAAAAACACGAGGTAACAACCAACCACCGATAGATGTCTCTTCAAGATTTGCTGTAAGCGAAAATTGAAAGTTGAATGAATAGATCAGAGATACCTGGATCGGAACACATCTCTGAGTTGACGTGATCCTTTGCGATGTAAATTGAATTCAGTGTAATTCTATTTTTGTAAGCGAAGAAGCTAAGCGTGACGTCACGTCGCGAAGCGTTTTATGATTTGTCGCCTTTGATTTGTGGAAACGAGTTTTACGTTGAAATCCTTCCTTTTCATGTTCCACGAAATTGTTTTGGATTTATTTTCAATGTCTGCTTCGTAATGTCAAAGGTCGACAACCGATAATCTAATGAAATAAAGTGTACTTTATTTGTATATTTATTGGATGGACCAAATGAACTATGGACAGGACGTGCTAAGGTGAAACGAACAAGTAATTGGACTGTGTAGGTAAGGAAGAAATAAGTGTAAGTTACCTTCGTGTGAAGTAGAATTCTCGGTAGGTTTTTTAATAGGATTGTTAAATTACCAATATTTCTTGTACCATACTAAGTTTTAGTCTTGTGCTTGGATATAGTTTACTATAGTAGTCGAAGCGTAATTCGAACCCTCGTCCACGTGATCGGTAATCCGTACCCATCACCATTATGCTATTGGCGCTCCGATAATTGGTATAAAAGCAGATCTTTCGCACTCGCCATTTCACTGATCTGTTCTAGTTCGCGCGGATCGCGTCGGACGCAAATATTTACAGGGACGCCACAGCTGAGGTCAATTTTCCACAGTTCCGAAACAGAAACGTCATAAATACGAACATGTTTCATTTGAAAACCTAACTTATTTAATCGTGCTACGAATTAAATTGCAAAAACACTTTCCGACCATAAAATTGCGACGTCAAATACGTTCAAAGTTGAAAAGATGTTTTAATCTATTGTGTTAAAGTTCATTTTACATTACATGGTACCTCATTTGTATGGATTTCAAAAAGAAATATGAAGCAGAATATGTTAAAATGATTTTCAAATCTAGCACGTACGTGATAAGACTAATATTGGAGTGAAAATGAATTCAAGTGCAGTGCACTTTGCCTGTGGTTCAGTGATGCACCTCAGAACTGGCAGACTGATTTATGGTTATAATAAATATATGGGTGTTTAATGTTCTAGATTATGTATAGGTAGGTGGGAGAGGACGTGGATTTGTACGTCGGTCTGTCCATAGCATCGACCGGTGCTGAACTTTAGGCGATAAACTTCTTAACGTGCCGGCCGATGACTCATTTGGACATTTTATTGCTTTTAACGATGCATGCGCCGATGTAGATACATAGATTGCTTTATTTTTGTTATACGAACACGGTCTCTATATTTCATTATATTTTACTTTATTTTCATGTTTTTATCTTTCATATTTTTTATTTATTTCTGATTCACTTACTTAAAACTAAGCAATTTCGTCATCAATAAACATAGAAAAACGGTCATAATATGCTACTTTTAAAATCGCTTGTTTTACACGGGAATAGATTGTAAAGGAAACTTATGAAGATACATATTTCATACGTTTTGAGCCAACCGAAGCAACTCGTGGAATCGACCACAGAACACGCTTGGTAATAACTTACTCTAATATAGACTACAGTACACAATATGTTATAAAGGACGTTGTAATTAGTGTATAAAGATCGTGTTTAATATCTAGGCCACGACGTTCTCTGGGCCATACGTAGCGTGAAGAGGAATTAACACAGGCGAGTGGAACGCATCTGCGCACGCAGCGCACTCAAGGTGATTTTGAACTCGCACGCGCGCGCCGTGTAAACCATTGCTAAATTAAATATACACCACTTGTTTACGAGCGCGCGGGTAAGTGCGAGTTTGTTGCGGGCGATAGCGCAGTGGTCATTATTCTTACGATACTCACTATTTATTTCAGTTCGATTCTCAAACTAGACAATTTTATTAATCAAATGACAGATTGCTTACCGTATATTTAAATAGGTACATAACACGATAACATTTCCACTACGTATGTAACTGCACATATTCTAGAATATTGTACATAAGTATTGCTTCCATAATAATAGAATATAGAGGTTACATAATATAATGTAAGGCATTAAAAAGTAACAAAGCTCTGTCATCGGTTTCTTGGTAAAAAATTCAAAGTCCATTTATCCTAACATTTCATTCGAGGCATTTGTAATCTACATATAATTCAATCTAAGAAAGATCACAGATCAAATAGCTTGCAGAATAACACGGCGAAATAAAATTGCGTCGGATTGGATACTGGTTGCAGGCGACCGGTCGGCCGTTGACCCCCGACCTTCAACCGTTAGGTACCTCTAGTTTACTCACAGGAGATATCGAGTAATATTAGCTATATAACATGGGTAGGCAGATATAACATTCATTTATCGTAATCTTGACACACCACGCACACTTCATCTATGTATAAATTGTCTTCAGTTAAACCGCCAATAGCCTAATGGTTAAGGATACGAATTTCCAATCACGTGGCGGTGAGTTCGAATCCCACCGTTCGACTATTGTGGACCACATACTTGTACAAGTCCAGAGTTTAGTTGGAGTGGTAAAAGATATTAGTAAATTAACAAAAATCTGCTAATGTTTTATTTAAAAAAAAAGTTACAGATAGTCCTTAAATAGTTTTTGTTAGTATGTTACTAAATACTGCGATCGATGTCACCATCTCGATTATTGACCTTTAGTTCAAAATTCAAGGTCAACACGCGAATAATAAAGTTGAAAACATCTCAGATGCGGATGTGTAAAAAAACAGTCAGACGTGTTAACAGTATATTCTAAAAGTTATTAGAACACCAATCAATCATCGGCTCCACGTTGCCGAACAAAATAGCGTTTTCTTAATTGTCTCGAAGCTGTTAGTTTTACTTCTGCATAAAATCTCATAGTGTGGGCTGAAGCGGTCGAGAGCAGTGAAATACAGCCGTAAATGAATTTATTAAATACAATTTTCAATTTGATAATAAAATTATTACTGGTACATGAGTTTAATATTATAACTGGCTCCAAAATGGCTTACATATTGTTTTTGGTTGTATAGTACGAGGAGTAAGAGACTAGCGGAATAATTTGCTTTTTATTATTCTTTCTAAGCAGCTTAACTTCACTCGTTGTCGACTCTTGTCTTGAAAACTGCTTTATCGAGCTATTTTTAGTTTAAATATAATATGAAGAAGTTACAATCGCATTCTTGCACATTGTTTCAATTAGGACTTATCTTCTGTGAGCGATAGAAAGCTAAGCGACTGAATTGGTTGACACGAGAGCAAATATATAAGATATGCAACAGATTATAGTTATTATAGAGGTTGTAGACATCGGTACACTGAGATGATAGTGGTGATGAAAAACAAGGCGAAGTACAATCTGTACCGCTTGTGACTTACAAGCTTGCATCACGCTCAACAGGATTATTTTGCATCGAAGCGATGTAACTAGGTTTACGAGGCGAACCCATTAATGATTCAATATCCATATACAGTTGGGTTTTACAATTCGTTCCGCGTGTTGTGCACGAATTTAAGCCGCTACGGGTCAGGGGCCAATCAAATGTTTGAGTTTTGGGTGTGTTAGAGGCATGCGCGAAACATTGCGTGCGTCTACAGTCATTCTATACATTTGATTATTATTGATGCATTTAAGTAACCAAGAGAACTCTGCGGATCTTGCCAAGAAAGAAATTTATAAATGATACTTATAAATCACCTAGCTTTATCATTGACAATTAACAGACTGAGTTAACAGTGGCTATCGATGGGAGACGCCGGCGTTCAGCAGAGGATCTTAGTGTGATGATGATGAATTGACAGATAACGTCCATGTTATTAGCGATAGTTGACACGAATATATTCAACGTACCATCTAGTCTTTATAAAAAAAATATGAAGACAAGAATATTACCATCTCATGTAACCAGAGCTCAGTATAAAACCTAGAACTACGGATAAACAGTCAGTAGGTTAAGGTTGTGAATAACAAATATTTTTTTCGTCAAAATTATTTGTGTACAATAGCGAAACGAGCAGATTAGAGGTAATGCGAAAGCAATTCTGCGCCGCGGCCATACATCAAAGGCCAACTTTCAGACGAGATCATCAGCAACAATTTGTCATGAGATTTTAGCTGTTTCACGTTAAAGCGCCCAGCTGAAATGTTCATCATTTTTTCGCGGAAAATATTGTTAAAAGTGCGGCCATCGCATCTGTCTTATAAGCGATATACCAATATATACGTTTACACAAGTAATCAATGGATCTCTCCTCTGGTGTTGCGAACGTCCACGGGCGTCTACGACCATTTTTGTGATCCAGCCGCTCGTTTGCTCCCTACTCTTATAAAAAAAAACACTATCATGGTTTAAGTCATTGTATGTACGTTAACCTTTTTTTGTAAATTTGATAGTACAGTAATACAGTCTATTAAACTTTCTTCTTAAGAATGATTTGTTCAAGTTTAAAAATTCACCTTTTTTTCTAATATAGCTAAGTTTCATTAGTATTCTATGTATACTATTTATTATGAGACGCGGTTTTCGTGGCCACAGCCTAGCAGTCGCCAAGCGGCACTGACCTTGCGTACACTGCCAAGGTCAAGGTGACTGCACGGTGGTCTAATAGGGATTATTACACCTTGCCGAGGTCACATCGGCACCCTGCCAACGAGCAGCACACCGCCGACCATCGACAACCTTC
The DNA here is from genome assembly GCA_027563995.1 of Papilio gigon. Classification (NCBI taxonomy): domain Eukaryota; kingdom Metazoa; phylum Arthropoda; class Insecta; order Lepidoptera; family Papilionidae; genus Papilio; species Papilio gigon. Next base: position 399,042 of record JAODUI010000008.1, on the reverse strand, counting down.
CCTGTCCCGCTGCGCTATCAAACTTGACCTTGTTCAAGTAGACGTTGAAAAAATTAGATAAATCGTATGAGTTCGCTGTCGACGAGTTAAAAGTGCGCGCTCGGGACCGCGATCTAATACCACGTGATTAAGATTGACTTGAAAAACGTAGCTCGGACGTTCTCCATTGAAAAATCTGAATTTATTTTTATACGAGCCATTTTTAACTGTCGCGTAAGAGTTTGAATGAATAAATAGGTAACATAACATTACTTAAAAAAACGTAAATAAATACTTGATATTTGTTAATATTGAACAGTTACAGATTTATCACAATCGATGTTTTTTAATATCATATAAACAAAAACTTAATCATATGTATGATTTACATATTTCCAGTTATAGTCCAGCGCTGAATTCGACCGCTGGATTGGAATAATGTAAATCGTTATTAGTCACATTTAATTTGTAATTCTAAACGAGCGAATATATAACCTCAATAAAATATTCAATGTCAGTAAATTTATTTAACTGTTAACAACAGAAAAAATGACTTCGCTGTATCGTAGCCGAATCACCTCTAATTTGTCCGGAAATACCTCGTGAATGAGAAGTAACAAGCTCAAGGTCATTTTTTGCGTAACTCTAGTTGCGTTCGAGCAAACTTTTTTTTATAATAAAAAAAGTAAATCGGTCAAAAGGTCAACCACGAGGTATGTGTGATATTCTCAGAGAGCTGCCGGGAAACAGTGGCAGGAACGAAGAGAGCGATGTGACGCAAAACATGTCAACATTAAAAAGATTGTCGAGACGTTCATTGCCAATGCCGATGTCAGTGTCGCCCGTTGCTGTCACTTGTCCACGCGAAATACTTGTAACGAACACGTTTACGTGAATTTATTATCGAGTCCGACTAATTTTAGTGCGTATTTAAAATAATTTTATTCGTCTTACATTGACTTTATCATCGCGACTATCGACTCTCACGTTTCAATGATGAATGATATATGGATGCAGATTCTGTTAAAAGAATTTACATTTTAGAAATAACTTTATGAGAATTTCGCGTATTTATGTGTGCACTCATAGCGTTAATGATGCAGTGTGAAATATTATTTCTTTAAAGTGTTAATTCCTAAGAAATTTGTAAATGAAAAACAAACGACAATCAACGGAAATTCTGAAAGAAAGGAAAAAAAGAACCATTTTTGTAAATAATTTTAGGAAATTAATGGTAATATCCTAGAATTATTCAGTCAACACTTGTAAATGTTATAAAATGTTTGTTTTATTTGACCCTCCAATATAATTATTATAGGTTACATTTTACGTAAGCGGAGCGTCGGTGTCGCAGTTATTAAACCTTTGACCGGACCGCACCGTACTCGACATTGTCCAGGTTCGATCCTCGGCATGTACCAATGTGTTTTTCCATTTTCCCTTTCTTGTTATGCCGGTTTGATTGCCCAAGTTTTCTTATTACCAAAAGTGTATTTATGAAAGTCTTT
>JAODUI010000008.1:384292-397455 GCA_027563995.1 Papilio gigon | reverse complement strand
AAAGTAGGCGTCATATAAAACGGATTCCTCCCACATGCTCCGGTCAGTGCAACCTTGGCCGCGCGACAGCGACCAGCCATGTGTTTTTCCATTTTCGAATTGTATATATAAATTATCCGACGCTCTTAAGGTGAAGGAAAAACATCGTGATGCAACCTGTATATATCGGCGAAGAAATTCTAAGATATATGTGAAGTCAACCAACAAGCACTGAGCCAGCGTGGTTGACTATGGCCTAGTCAGCCCTAATAATAGCGTAGGCGCTGAGCCCCTCGGTGGGGACGTATAGTGAGCTGATGATGACTTTTTACCTAAAACATATGACACGGTCTCACACGAGTCAACCGCACACATGGTGTGAGTATTAACTCGCAGATAAATCTCGAAGCGAGTCGTCCGGCCCCGCATCTGTTCGCAATTTACTTTATATACAAAACGTATGAGCGGACAAACGGCGATACACGACGTAAAAACGTAACGAGCACGTACTCGCGCGCTGTGTTTATTGCCACACATATTTTGTTATAACCTTCCAAATTAAATACAATACTGATAAATTTAGAATGTCACGTTTTATTGAAGAAATATTAACTGGCCTCTACCTCTTTTTTTGATAGAGTAATGTCTTTTAATTTACTTGTAAAGTAATTTACTATTGTAATTATAAAAAAAAGACGTAAAGTAAATTAACGTTTTCTTTATCAAGTTTCAGCGAGACTTTGCAACTGTATTATTTAACTCGAGGGCGAATAGAAAAATGAATGGTCGGTTAATGACTGCGTCGAATTAAAAATAATTTCCTAGACAAATTACCCGCCACAGGGTGGTTGCTAGCCTTCGAGCAGCTAGCCTATCATTACGCCGCTATCGGTCACTGGGGTAGGCGATCACAATTACTGGCCGCGGGCAAGCTGCGCGCATTGCACTTTTATCCCACAGAATCTCCATCAATACATGTTAATAGAAAATGAAGTTGTATAAAGCACAGTAACTTGCAGACAAACTATAAAAGTCAATCTTTCTTAACTATAAAACAGATTTAATCTATTAAAGTTACAGGTACCGCAAAGTTTTAAGCTCGCCTAATACAACGGCCAATCTCTTGGCGCAGGAAAACCTCTATTGAACCTTTTCTCGAAGCGACCATTAGAATGTAGCTGTAGACAGATAGATTTTTTATGTTAATTTAAAGACAACTAATAAACGTTTAATTAAAAAAAGTAATAATCTACTATTAACATACTCGAATAAAATTAAATCGGTGAATCTAATGTAGCGAAATCACAACTTTCCTAGTCACTTTATTAAAGTGGTCTGTTTGTTTGCCTCTGTCTCCTCCGCACAGTGTTACGGCGGATGTTCTAATGACTTTTTCAGAATATATTAGACGATAAAATATAATTAATACGACAAGGACAAATCACTGACCACGCCAGCTGTTAACTTTATTTTATAACTCACTAGTTGTCGCCTGCGACTCCGACGGCAAGGATAAAACCTAATTAGATACAAACATCCAAACTTCGGACGGAAGGAAGTCGTTGGATGCGGAAGGCGGAAGACCACATACTGTGGAAGGCATTGGGAAAAACTTGTGTCCAGCAGTGGGTTGACAAAGGCTGATGATGATGATGGTCTAAACTTTGACATTTACAGTAATTAGTAAGATTAAAAATGAAATAACAAGAATAACTATATTAATTTCAGAGAACTCATTAAAATTATTGTCTTTCTTTTGCAAACTACGAGTAACTCATGTCTAGAAATCTAAATGTTCTTAAGGGAGTCAATCATTCCAGTGAGACGTGAGCTAAATATAAGAATTACTTAGTAAAATACGTAATGATCGAGTGTTGAGTGACGAATTTAAGTTCCGGGGGCATCGCGAACCTTTAATATTTTTTTTTAATTTATTTATTTATTTCGGATAAGATAATCCATTTAAGCATGGGAGTAAATTTTCCTCAATAACATAGAAACTAAAATTTTGTGAATCTTACAAAAAGACGCTGAATGCAACAAGCTACCATTGTCACGAGTAGCTGCTCCATTAATTCTGTTTAAAACCATTTATACGTTTTCCTGCTACCGCTTACTCCAAGCTTCAGTGTGCACTTGGCCTAAGTCACGCTTGTTATAGATGGCAATTAATAAAATGGATCTGTGTATGATCCCAGGAAGTGACTGCGCGCAGGCCGGCGGTGTGCGGGCGGGCGCTGCGGGGGCTGCGGGCGCGGCAGCAGGCGGGACCTTGGAGTCAGCCGGGTGAAGGTTAGGCTGAGCTCGGCCGACGAACCAACCTCTTAAATAAATACATCCCCCTAATATATCTGCACTGGATGTGGCTAGAGCGCACTCGAATGAGAGTCATCACTTTGAAGATTTCAAAAATGTTAAATAATATCTACCTTTTAAAAAAAGATATTTATTTTTAAATAATAAAAAAAGTTTTTTTTCCTAACCTACAATTTAGTTATCAGCGGCCTGTAATCAGGGCGTAATTAAACTGTTAAAGAAATAAAATGGTTAGCGTGAAGATAGAAACAGACTATAACAAAGTTCTGAACAATAGGTCAATAATTATAGTTCATTCCTTTCAACAGTACTGTGGGCGGCACGTCAGTCGTGTGCTGTGTGACGCGCGCTGGGACTGCAATCGATCATTCGTGTGTCGATAATGTGCCTCGGTTCAACCAGTGTAGGATAACATGACTGCATTATTTTGATACTATGAGTTTTTTAGGCTGTTGTGATCTTGTCAAGGATTAAGACTATAAAAAAAATGTTACTTATTGGATGAATTGGTCGCATGGCTGATAACTTAGTTTAGGTATTTGAGAAACCTGCATTGTACAACGGGGGTTAAGAGTCTGTCAGTGCAGCGGCTTGTCGCTTCCAGTTGGAGCAGCACTGGGCCGACACAAGATGGCGTCTCCCGCGCACCGTTTACGACGTAATTATGACGGTGCACCGACGTGACGACGTTTACAACATTTACACAGAATCCACTCTGAGTGTAAAATTAAAATTATAGCGCAGTTTGTTTACTTGATTTTACGTTTCGTTAATGTCCGCCGTAACTCCGCTTTAATGCTTAAACTACTAAATTAACCGGAGACTGTTTAGCTGAGTTACGGCCACTTGTATGCGCGGAACAAAGCGGCGGCCAACTATGTACATACAGCTTTATAATCCGCCCAGATTTCAAACTTGAATTAGATTATGCATTCTTAACGACACGTCCCTAATTATTACACATTGACTTATTTCCATCGTTACATGTTTTTTTTAAATAAAAACATTAATATTTTTTTGTTTATTTACTGATATTTATTGTAATTATTCCTAGTAAGCTTGAAAAAGCTTGTTTTGGATAGTTTAAGACAATAAACGAATGGCGGGATCCGAACCAACGATAGCTAGATCTGTAGTCCCTACACCTAACCATTAGGCTACTGGCGATTGAAATGTGACACATAACATATTAGTGAAACAAATTAAACAGATACTAGACTTCTCATTTAGATGTTTTTCTCACTCCTGTCTATAGTTAAAATATGAACAGGACTTGGTAGTACACATTTAATGGTGTTGGATATATTCGAGGCGTTGTAAGCCGGAGATATTCAGGGTTCAGTCTCAGCAACATTTCCTTCATTTCGGCCGTCGACTCGTAAAGTTTGAACTGTTTTCTTGTGACGAGGAACACTTAACTTGATTCATTTTTGTTTGTTTATTTTTGAATTATATGATATGTAACGGCATCATTTAACCACGTAAAATTCTTCGCTTTATAAATTATGTTACTGTTTAATTTATTTAAAACTAGTATTAATCCCTCAATGTTTCGAATACATACACTTATCTCGTGTAGAGTGGAGTTTTAGAGAAAAGTAATGAATCGGTGACCGCCAAAAGTTTGCTAATATTCTGTTAATCTATTGCCTCCTAATGTTTACAATGACATGAACATTTCCGCTGTGACGCGGATGCGATCGCGTTATGTTACATGCCTACATTCAGATATAAATTTCCAAGCGTCAGCCATGAATTAGTTCCTGTGACCTTCCTCACAGTGGAGCTAAACACATACTGATTAAACACTAATGCTAGTTTCACACAAGGGTAACAAGAACAGTAGTAAGCGCCCAAGGTGACAGCGTGTCACTGTTCATCCCTCGCGTGGAACTAATACGTAGGGATCGAGCCTCTTTTTTAGTACATTACAGTGAATACGTGACACAGACCACTCCACCACATTAAGTATTCACTCAATAATTTCGCTGTATTGAATGAATAGATGCTTATCGAACTAATGAGCTCTGATCAGCGACGTAACGAGGAAAAAGTATAAAAACCGTTTTTTTCCCCAAGTTTATGTGTCAGGTGGACGCAAGCGATGTTTACATCTATGAAATTGGAACATCTATACAATGTTACATGCGTTTTCTTCCTTATCAATTTGCAATTCTTTCACTGAGACGATTGTATGTGGGAGACACAGGACGGTCATCGTGGCAATCGATGGAGGAGGGTTACGATCAGCAGTGGATGACCTAAAGCTGATGATTAAGTTGCTTTTTCTCTTAGAATTTTTTCAATTAATCATGGTTCAATTATTAAATAAATCAAAGTATGAATGCTAAATAATTTTTATCATAAATTGATTAAATCTCTTAAAAAGTTATTCAATTATGATATGCAAACTGGTCACATTAAATAGCCTCATTTCCGCTATATTTTTGTAAGGTCAACGCACCCCGGGAAAGAGAAAAACTAACAGTTGTTTGTCTACGGTCAGATCCATAGAGGAACAACTGGCGCGCTATAAAACGTAACGAGTGCGTATATTATACGTCTATTATTGTCTATGTTCAGTCAATTACGACCCAATTATGTGGCCATTGTGTCTAAGCTCGATTATTACAGCGTACACAATTATAAAGGTACGTACACACTATCACGACGACAATCACATCTGCTACTGCCGTGCCGACTTTGCCATCTACCTATATGGAAATTCAATTATCCATCGACATTACTGAAGATCATACGTATTTGTTTGCCGTACGCGATGCCATCCATAGATAGGCAGCAATATATGAAAATATACTGATTGTTCATTCACTCGCCTCGTTTAAGAAAATACCAAGACATGGTCGCAGTATAGTATAACACGTAGGACGTAGCGCAATCTTAGATGGTTCAGTTCTTTATCAGTACTTAGTATATATGTCAATGCTATAGCATAGTGTGTAAGGCCTCTAGAGCCATGCAAACCGCCGCTGACCGCAACCTCGTATTGTTTAACGTGCCTCAATTGTATTTTATGTGTAGACAATTCAATTGCGGAGCCGCGAGCCGCGAGCCGCGAGCTATGAGCTGCTCAGGAATTTGTTTACTTGTATCGAGATGAACCTGCTTCTGCCAAAATTGTTCTGATTACAATATAGTTTGGGTCATTTTACACTTGTTTATATGTTTTTATTCTTCAGAAAGCAATGTCTGGTCTGGATAGTACTGTCGATTAGTCACAATTAGTTACTCGGCATCCCTTCCGCTATTTAGTGCATTCCTTTGTTACATTTTTAAATGTCGCCTCGGGCATTATTTATCCTAATAACTTTATTGATTACAATAAACTAGACTGTCGTTAATTCTAACAAAATGTTTTAAATGCTTTTCGATTCCGATTTTTCTAATGGTTAATGGTACAAATTTTCGATCACGTGGTCAAGAGTTCGAATTAAAACATTCTACTATTGTCGTAAGTCATGTCCTAGCACAGGGTTAGTTGGAATGGTAAAACCGTATTTAGTAAATTAACAAAAATCTGTTAATGTAATAAAAACAAATTATTTCTTAAATTATTGTTTATTTACAAGACGCGTGCTTTTGTTGATTTAACTTGTTTATATTTTCAATACATTTTTAATACAAATATCGTTTAATATAAACCGGTCTATGTTAACAGGAAACAAGTTGTAGTGTTTACATTATTTTTGTCATGTAAGAATGATAAACATATTGGTATATATATTAAAATTTCTGTCCTATAATTATATCGAAAGCCCTGTATAAATAAAGCAGCAAAACAAGTGAATACAGAACGAGTAGTTTTAATTCCATTACAATATTCTTTCGCGATATACATTCTACTTCAATATGCCAAGGACTTGAGCGATCTATCGCGGCACTTAGCGGGCCAACTGCTCACAACTCACTGTACGTCCGCTTTCACACGAGGACGGAACAGTAAGATATAGTGAGACGACACTGCAGTCAGTTGTTTGAACGACACATGCTGTCAAGAGATTACAAAGCATGTAAACTATTTTTTTCAACATTAGCAGATTTTTGTTAATTTACTAATAATTTTTCCACTCCAACTAAGCTATACACTTGTGCTAGCATATAGTCCACGACAAAAGTCGAATGCCTGGATTCGAACTCTTAACCAGGTGATCGGAAATCCATACCCTTAACTATCAGGTTATTAACTTCAAACTAGCTACTGTACTAGGAGAATCACCATAATGTTAGTAAATAAATATTTAGTAAAGTGCGTGACATATTTGGTTTTAATGTCATTTTCATAAATATTTTTAATTGGTCATGTCGCTGAGACAAGGCCTACGCCCAGCACTGTGATGATGATGTCGCTAATCTTGTCTGGCTACGGGCCGTTCAGCCGGGGCGTGTGCGTTCAAGTAATAGAAACACTGCACTGTGCGACTGCGCTGTCCCACTGCTTTACCTACGTGTGAAACCAGCATAACCGCAACATTGAATCGACTTAGTGATTATTGCCCGCAGCAAATGGCTCAACATTACACCTCGCTATTGTTTATAATATACATTAACTACACTATAATATGGACAGGAATATCAACGTTGGCAGAACTAATAGTCTTCCTTATAAGTTATCTATAGAGAATCAAATGGATGCCCGCTGCTAAGTATACGTCGTTCAGATATCAAGATGGCTTAAGATCGCTGCTTCTGCGCAGCGACTTGCAAAATTAGAGCTACCAAGATATTTAACAATTTTTACACTTAAGTACGTCTTAGTGCGGACGCGGGTATTCGTTGGAAGCGGTAGGAGGACCGCATATTGAGGAAGGGGTTGGGAAAGATCTATGGGCAGCGGTGGGCCGACAGGCTGATGATGACGATACTTAAATAGAAAAATAACATTACCTAACTTGTGATGGTCGTGTCTCGTATCTTTACACGAAATATGTATTTCTGTGTCATAGCAGATTTAAATAAACATCGAGTTTAATCCTGTTTGATATGGTTTTTTTTTATTTTTGTATAAAATATGGTATTTCTTTTTATTTGCTATTTGTTTTTTTTTAATTGGTTTCTTCTATTGGATCTATGGATGACTGTAGATATAATTGTTTCATGTGTTTTTTCTATAGATTTGTAAAGCAGAGTTAGTATGAAAACAATTATGCAAGTGTGATTGCGAATGCTGCGTAATTGCACTCGCTTTTTACGATCGTTCGTTTGTTGTATGTGTATATGAAGACAGCCACACAAGGAGCGATCAGGGTTTTTTCTCGAACAAGGTAATAACGTTACAATAAATCGATCTTAATTACTTTATCATTGGAAAAGTGTCCTTATTTGTAACGGCATATAGTCGACGATTGTCTTTTTATTTATATAAACGGATTGCATTTGAAATACATAATGTAATGGCAGCATTGTTTTTGTTGCTGATGTAATTATTACTGTCAATGTTACCACTTGGAAACAGGACATACGACTTATTACTGTACAACGGTTTACTAAGGAAACGCTTTCCTATTAAACTACTTCTAGTTCATTGTTTGAATAAACCTAAATGTAAACATATTGTTGAATTTTCTAGCAAGGAAATAAAGATATAAAAAAACAGTACGACTTAGGGTCCTTCATGAAGCGAGTATGAGTATCTCTTCTCAAAGGTCTCTGCTCCTCTAGTGTTGCGGATGTCCATGGGCGTGGACGACCACCTTTGTGTTCACGTCGCTCGTTTTCCCGCTTCTTTAAAAAAAAATCTATGACGAATTTAGCACAAATGGGAAATTTTAATGCCATTAGAAGAGTCTTTGCAAAGTACGAACTTTGTAAATTTCTATTAGACGTATCGACAAGTAAAACCTTTCAGTTAAACTGTTTACTTTTCATTTAATCCTACACCCATAAGTGATATTTCGATTGTTCAGTTAAAACTGAAGGGTGCTAAGTATACTAACAAGATATTTGTGTAAACAAGTGCAATCGACATCAGTTTACAGTATTCAGTGCTCAGCACATTATAATTCATCATTATCGCTCGCCGTACATCTTCCGTTTCCGCAGTATCAGCTGACGTACCGCGTTATCTAATCAGGCAAGGTCGCCCGCATTGCCAATCAATTAGTCAATATGAATTTCTTTACGATGACTACGAGTGTACCTACTCGATAATGTCAACTCTATTACTCGCGGTGCTGTGTTGAAATTGCATGATCAGGGAACATTTTCCACTAGAGAAACATTCCCGATTCTGGCAGTTACCTTACATAGAGGTTTTGATATATGTTTAAGCGTACAGACCATCTCTTAAGTCAGTGTATATTTGATCCTTCGTTAATTGTTCTCGAACTTACGACCTATAAACGATTAACAATTCTCCTGATTGCCAAGCTGTTCAAAATTGACTTGTAGATTCTTTTAACAGATAAATTAGAACGAAAAATCTTTCAATGATAACAACTTCGTCAGCATTGCGTTCGATTTCCGGTCTCACTGGTGTTTCCCCGTATTTTTGACGAAGCAATTACGTGCAGTCTCGACCACCACGTATCATACCGAGTGTGCAAAAGTAAACGGTGTCAAGTTTACAAACACACTTTTACTGCTAAACTGGTCATTAACATTTTATTGAATTTCTTACACAATGTTGCTTATATGAAAACCTACTAGTATATATAGAGGAAATCAATGGTAATGAGAAATTATAACATTTTAATAGAGCTCGTACGAAGTCAGCTCGTGTGATATTTTTAATAAATAGTTTTATATAAAACAATATCGAACGTGACCTTGACACTCAATTTACAAGTGAATGCATTTTCCTGCTGCAGAGCAAGTATCATAATTTTACGTAATTGTTGCAATTAATTAACCCATTAAAATTTATTTACTTGTTTTTTCTGATACAATTTCAATTGGTCGGTAAAAAAATCGTTTATCTCACGAACATATTCTGGCCTTTATTCCAGCAATTTATGTACATCTTTGAACTTCCTGATACTATTTTACTGTCGTTTTTCTTTTATTTTGGTATCACGTATTTTGGTACCAGTGTCATTTTACATGCATCCTCAGTCTCTAAGCTAAAAATCTTTCTTTTTAATGAATGTATGAAAACATTTCTCTTCTGCTTGATTAAAAAATCTCGTAACCTGATACGAACATTGTTACTTTTATAAGAGAACATAATTTGAAATAAAAACAAAAAGGATTTCGATTTGCACTTAACAGGGAGTTGGCAATCACTTTTCAACTCCACACAAACGCCTACGGCTGATGCTTTTGAAAATCTTTCCTCGCCTTATTTTTATAAAGGACCGAACAGTTATCTCAACAAATTGAAGATCTCCAATTAAGAGATGACTCTATTAAGCGGAGTCCCGAAGTCGATTAACTGATTTACTTCACAAGGAAGATGATGTTCTCGAGGCTTTCTCTTTATTTTTAAATGATATCATTTCCGAACGTCGCGTCGTGCGATTTGTGTCGTCGTTTCATTTCGGATTACAATTAAAGCAAAATTCTAAATTGCCGAGATTTTCAACGAACCCTACCATCTAACGGTAACCTCTTTTGACTACAGATAATTTTATGCCTTCTTCGTAGAGAAATAAAGTTCAAATCGGTTTGCATCGAATTTTATTGGTTTCTCGAAACTTTAATTATTTATTTTTGATCGGTAACGGCGACGTGAGTCAGTCTCACTGATTCAGGATGCGAACATGACATGGACCAATTGATTTTTAATACGCACTTTATGATGTTACCAAAAATGGTTACAATTACTGGCTCCAACAACCTACACAGTTTATCGGTTGTCCTCACAGATAATATAATTTTATTAATGTATTTTTAGGGATGATGATGATGAGGTTTTGTCGATCATGTTCGGTATAAAGAAAATCTAAAGCGACTTTAACTGGGATGTAGGTATCAGGAATTCTGACTGGGCATAATTCCCGATCAGAAGTATATGACAACGTTGTATGACAAAGTTTTGTGCGTACCAGATATTACCTACTTGTAAATGATGCATAGACGAGTTCGACGTGTTCAAACATGTTCAACACCAATGCCTATCTTTATCGTGTGTTAACGATTGTTGCATAGTTTACATTGCAGTTCATGTTGCAATAAGTTTTATAAAGTAATACAAAAAAACTGCAATGGTTTCTTATCTTATCTTTATAAACTTTTCAATGTATCAATTAATGAAATTTAACATTTTATATAACGCAATACTTATTAATTTAGTGTAATTCTTGTGTAATAAGTAATTCACATTTATGTGAGTACCTTTTAGGCGGAATATAACAAAAAATACTTAAAAGTCTATGCGTTATTCTTGACTAAGTTTTACAAATTGCCGAAAGACTTTTTTTTGGTTTCTTGATGATCTACTTTCAGATATTGCAATAGGCATTATTATTGTATTCAAATTTAGCACGCTGCGAAGGTTAACATAAATTGCACAATTAATTTGATATGTTACAACAGTTGATAATGTCATTTAATTCCTATTGATGGAATTATGTCTTATCAAAATAGATTCAGACAGTTTAATAGTAATATTGTATTAAACTGTTATTTTGCACAAAGATTCCTCTGCTACCCGTGTCATCTAGCTCAGTATATCTTGTAAAAGAAATTGCCGAATACTTCTGTAATCTTCTCTTGATATTTTATAGTAAAAATTGAAGTGTTCTACAGCTTCACTTGACTTTCTATCGCTGGAAGAACGCGGGGACAAAAGACTGCAAGGTCAGGACTGGGTCCAGATGGCGCCCTGATCGTGAAGTTGGAGACGTTATTGTCGGAGGCCAGGGTTCACTTCGGTTCGCCGACTAACTCTAGTTGGTTAAGTTTTCATACTTAAGGCGCTAATATTTTGTATTTTTTTTTTAATTTTTATACAATTTACATCTTATGCCAGGTATGAAGCACTAGTCTTGTTATCTGCAAGTCCTGGATTCGATCTCCGCCGTCTACCAATATCTGATATTTATACAACGAAGAAACATCGTGATGTAAGAAGTCCACCAACCCGCACAAGGTAGCGTCATTGATTATCGCTTAGTCACTACTATATGCTAGTTTGTACTGTACTGGAGGCTAGGCTCCGAGACCCTCGGTGGGGACGCATACTCAGCTGATGAATATGTTGGCTAAAATTGTATGATGCAATTGTATAAATACAGAAATTACTAGCTTGCAATAAGGCTTGTTCATTTCACCTTGAGTCTAAACAAGCTATATTTTGCAACATAAAGATGCGGTATTCTTATGGTATTTAAAATTAGAATTTCAATTCAAAAATCATTGATACGTTAACAATACAGACAGACGGTTTAATCAACCTCATTGTATATAGATCGCGTTTTGAAGTATTACAAGACGTGTATTATTAGATTGGCCAATCATTTCTCATTTTGTTCCATTCATCTCGACGTCTGAAACGAGGCCAGATTTATTTGAGACTCTAAAGCCCTCTGTCAATTAACTTTTATAGCAACGTATGAAGATTGATTTAGTAATGGTCGTTATAAAAATTATCAAGTTAATGATTTTTTTATCATTTTTGTGTGGTTTCAATGTCATTTCACCAGCCAGGTTCATGTACTTTTTTATGAAGAGTTGTAGAGTTTGCTATTACGGGCATTTCAATAGCGTCTCGATACATTTTGAGCAGTGGAGTTCGATTAGTGTTCTACCTTGGAGTGTCACGAGGTTAATGACAATTTGTCATTATTTATTACTTGTCTCTTACGTCTTTAATACCTTACAAAGATTCTTAAATTAATTTTTATTCATAAAATAACTTTTATTAAATATAGTTGAGTGATTCAGTAATCACTCAGCGGTCGATGTTAACAAAAAACTTAATTATAATGTTTTTGTGCGCGCCGAGTGCGCGTCTCAATCCGCGCCAAATGTGGAGCAATTAATTTTTGTGGTAATTTTCAAATATCTTGATATAAATTATACTTTCCGATGTTGGGTTTTTTCATGTGTTTAAACTTCCGGGTTGATTGGACTTAGCGTTACTTACATTAGTATACAAAAACCGCGGATGTGAACAAGGCTTTTCACTTGCACATGCCTAGAAAGTTATTTTAGGAAAAACAATTATGACATGTTTTTATCCAAGCTTCCCCCACCACCCACTTTACCAAGGACCGGTTCACACAGACCGAGTTGGGGAACAAGGCAGATTTTGACTGACTGTGTAGAGAACAGAATCCGTGCTCCACGATGTTAGTGGTCAACCGCCTTGGAAGAGTGTATAAGAACAGACTGATCTACTTTAAGCATTTCTGTTCCAGCCGGTCTATTTAAACAGTTTGGTCAACTTCAAGCGTAGAATCCGCGCAGTTCTGTGTAAAGAATCACACGGTCCGGTGCTCTCCAGCGCTCTCTGTGCGTTCAATCATCTACTCAATAAAGATTATCCCATGAGATTACTAATGTTGTCACAGAAAATGTCATCTAAATAATACTTTTGGAGTTCGATTAAATGATTTAAATTTGAAATTGTTTGCAATCTAAGGTCGAATGTAAACATATGTATATATATATAAGGCATCCCGATAGTAAAACATTAATTAAGGCCTCACAAAAGTCAGTAGGTATAATGCGAGCGTTATAATTAAAGCAACGATTTAATTAACACAGCACATGATCCGCGGCCGGCTATCGCGCTATCGAATCGATCTTTCCTTGTTTTTAATGAACCTTCTATAAATACTGTATGAAACTTGATACATAGATATGATTATTATTTACAACGTTCAACCTCCAGCGTTTTGAACACGTTGACTACTCGTCATCAACCTATCCCTACGGAGTGTCGGCACGGTTAGCCGTTACATCAG